>JAYJMB010028051.1:0-54167 GCA_036873735.1 Pouteria campechiana
GATGAAGTATTAGGTGCAAAAGATGAAGTATTAGGAGAATAAAATATGACATTTTGCATTCTCATCACCTTCATTGTATGTTTAATTTAAAGATTGGTTCAACATGAGCTTGATGGATTAGATGGAAATAACATTAAAATTCTTTATTTGGTAATATTGTTGAACATATATCCATTGGTGATTATTTATAAGGATGAATATTAATTATTTGATATGAAATATACTAATTGGGGATTAATTATTATTTATTACATTTATCTACTTACTGAGTTTCACAAACTCATACCTTCTTATTTTATTTATTTTAGCTGATAGATCAAGTAAAGAATCCTAGCTAAGGCTCAGGACTGGTGAGCTAGCTTTAAAGACATTATTCTTATGATAGAATAATTTGGATTAGTAAGTTATTTGAATTGTATATTTGTAGTTAGAAAATTGTCATTGATGTATAATTGAATGGCCTGTCAGAATAAAATATTTGTATTTATAGATGAATAGTATGTTAGCTTAGTGGATATATTGCCATCATGATTCACATTCAATCTTGGGCTGTGGGAATATGGGTGTATGTTTAGAATTTATATTATTACTTAATGTTAGTTTATATATGACTGTACCATTTTGGACAACCCCATTTCAGGGAAGACTCTGTCCAATGTTCGGTAAAAATTAGGCCAATTAGAAATTGGAACCCAAGCACCCCACCCTAAAAGTGGGCAATTCGAGGTGAAATACAGTGCAAAAAGTTAAGTTGTGCCTCGGAAGGCAGGGCATGACATTTGGATCTGCATAGAGACATAGTAGATAATTTAATAAGCACACCTATCATAGCACCTGAAAAAGGGTGGTAGATACTTTAGTGCATTCAATTGACAATGAGAGGAATGATAATTTACTCAATGCAATTCATCAATACAAGTGGATTTGCTAGGTGAAGTTGAATCCTTAGATATTTCATCCATTGATATTTCTTCCTTTGCTCTTATAATCTATTAACTTTATAGTTTGTTTAGATTTAGTTTTTATATCATTTATTGCAGTTCATTCAATTAAATAATACTGATTTGATACAAGTTTGGTAATTAGTGTATAACAACATACTTCCTCGTGGGAACAATACTCAACTCACCTCATCTATATTACTTGTTATTTTGTATACTTACATGAAACCCAACCTCGATTCTCTCTTATTTTATTCATTCTTCTTGCTCGCACTTGCCTACAAACAAACACAAGTAAAAGCACCATGAATCAATTAGAAATTAAAACTCAGGTCAATAATATATGATATAAGTGAATGAAATTCACTTTATCAAATACCATCAATCTTAACTTTTTCTAGTCCCTGAGCAATACAAAATAAAGAAAAAAACAAAACCTATGACTCAACATACCACATTCTTTTATGAAAAAATAGAAAAGCACATCAACAATCAGATTTAGTCTTATGCAATCTCAAAATGATATCACATGTATATAACTTTAGAGAAAATTTCAAAATGCAATACGTCTCTGGAATTTCAACCTAAGTATTGTTGTAGCTTACTCTTAATTCTCTATGTGTGTGCATAAGATATAGCTAATGTCATTTATTCACTTTTGACTTGGATAGAATTATACAATTGAAAGAACTTGTCATGTTACTCCATAAGCTCATCTTTCTCATCATTCTCCACTAATTTTAAAAGATTATTAACAATAATCAATAGGTTTTATTAAGCTTGTAGCAGGGTCTTAGGTTTAGCTAATAAGAAAAGGATAAAGGATTTGCAAAAAAAGAGACATAAAGATGTAAATTTTCATCACAAATGATTGCACTCTTTATTTATATGTATATATGCAGGTTGTATTACTATCACACCCCCAAACTTATTTTGTTTTGAATTCATGGGATGTGATCCCCCCAAATGACGGATAAATCTTTACTTATTCCTTTTCTTTTTGCCTCTTTTTTATTATTTTGGCATTCTTCTTTTTAACACCCCCAAACTTATCTTCCTGTATTCTCTCATACCCTTCTACTAATCATGCACATCAAATATGTCTCTTAATGGGTCAAACATTGTATTTTTTAAGCTTAATTGATTTGGATGATGAGGCTAAAGAAAGCAAAGTCGAATGGTGCTCTTTCAAATGCTTTGCATATATTATTCTTTTTATTTAAGGTCAATGGGGACAATAATGACAATGATGTATTAGGTTAGTTAGAAAAGCTCAAACTAATCAAAGAATGCATAAATCATTTTCTCAATGATTTGATATTAAAGTTTTGCCTTAAATAATGAGTAAAACAAGTTCTAAAGTCTCACTAAATTATGTTCATACAATCGCCTAACCCTTTTCCTAGTGCACAAATAAATAAACAACATGACTAAGTGTTTAAGTGAATGAGGAATCTTAAGTGCAACTCAACAAATGCTTAAGTTAAGCACACTGACTGAACATGACTCTTACATTTTTTAAAAGTTATATTCAATGCATCATACTGTTATATTTGATCTCATATAACTGAATCAAATTTTTTTATTTTATATATATGGAAAAACATAAAATAAATAACACAAGCTAGAAACTCCAATGGAAACTACTTTCAAAACAAACTACTTACAAAACAAACACATAAAGATCACAACAAAAACCTAAATAAACTAAACAGATAACAAAACAAAGAGAAACAAGAAACCACCACCCGCAAACTTAAAACAACATTGTCCTCAATGTAAAAGTGAAATGTGAGTGAAAGGAATTCCTTGAACAAACTCAATCACTACCATCAGTATCATCTTCATCTTCATTTTTAGGGGTAGCCATAGGTGGATAAGAGGGAAATACTGAAAGTTGGGGAAGCTAGATCAGATTGACAGATTGAGTGAGGAGAACTAAAGCCAAAGTAGTGTTAAATTGCATCATTTAATTAGAAAGCTACTCTTGTCTGGCAAAACATTGATCAAGTTGCCTATTGATGGAGTAGACAGTTTGTCAAACTTCACGCAAGTCTGAAATTGTAGCAGCATAGTCCACAAATTGTGATCCTCCTATCTACCTTGACATAGTTACAAAGTGCTAGGGTGTGTTGTGTTAGGGCCTGCTATATCATGCCTTTGGGTATATTTTTCTCCTCATCACTAGAGACCCCTAATTTGGCCAATCTCCTCATCATGTATGAAGTAATAAAAGGTTTTACATGCTGAATTTTGTTTGGATGGGCTAGTTACCATTCCTTCCTGTAAATAGAGATCATAGATTAGCTATGGGTGACCAAAGCCTCTGTATGCATCAATCTTTTTGCTATACTCAGGATGAAAGCATCAATGAATTTCCCAACATCAATATATAAACTAGTCTGTATGGCATAATTCAATAGTGCTCTTTCCATTAAAACTCTAGAAACATGATATGAAGGCATTAGCTTAGACGAAACGTAGTGCCAGACTTTTCCCTCAATGTGTAGCCTCAAACTAAGAAAACTAAGTACTACATTTCTTGATGTTTTTTACAGTGTGCCCTGCCTTGCAAGGACGTTGATTATCTCCTCAAAATCAAGCCCTTGATCCTTCAACTTGGAGTAATTATCTTCAAGCATGTCTGGTAGTTGATATCTTCGATTAATTTTGGTTTTGTCAAATGGAATCCACTTGTCTCTTACTAGTGCCTTCAGATTCTTTTATTCCCCTTCATTTACATAGAATTCCCTTATGACTGGAACAAGGGATGCACCTGGTTGCTTAGCAAATTCTTCCTAATGCCATTCTTTGATAGTAGCATGGACACTTCGCATCAAGTTATGAAAACCCCTCTCTTGGATGCATTCCAGCCCACAATTGATTTTTTGGAACCTTTCTTTTGCACTTACAAATGTGGGTTGTGTTGTGACATGCTAGGAAGAACCACCCCTTTGTCTCTATAGTGCCATTTGATAAACACTTGGAGCACAACAATTGTTTAGCTCTACATAACAACTTTGTTTCACAAAGGAGAACAACTTCACATACAAGAAGACTTCCACTTCACCTCCAATGTACACCTCACTCAATATTTCACAAGTGAAGGCAATAATGCCATAATAAGAATTGTCTTCAACTTCAATGTAGAACTTCTTAGAGGACTTTTCACAAATAACTAATATGCCAAACCTTAGCTTCACACATTAACACATTTCATTTCTTCCTGTCTCCATCAACACACAAATGTTGCAACCAAAACAGCATGCACAAATGTAGAGAACACACTTGATAGCTTTAGCTTGCACAAAATCCCAATTTTCCTTTGAAACACTTGTCTCTTCGCATCCTTGGATGGAAGGTGGTTGAAGGGATGGATTTAATCCGTGGGAAGGAAGTGGAGTGTGTTGAGAGAAAATGAGTGAAATGTGGCTTAGATGAACTATTTTATGAAATAAGGAGGTGTGAGATGTATTTGAAAGTGGTTCGAGTGTCATGCATTAGATTTTAGTGTCGCGGCACTAACTTGTTGAATCTTGATTGTTATCAATGCACCATATGAATGCCACAATGGTGAATTTTAGTGTTACGACACTAACTTGTTGGAACATTGATGCACATGCCAGTTTGAGTGGATGTCGCAACATTAAGTTGCTTTTACTCAAGCTCTCTCACTTTATGGAACGTAGCCACTCCTTAATGATTGGAATTCTTCCATAATGTGCTCAACCTGAAAATTCAAGATTAATGCATCTTAGTATGAGTGAAGATTATTAACTAATGCATATTCAAACCAAAAATTGGCTTAAATTAATGCTAGAAAAAAATTCTTTTATGGAAGATGCAATTAATAATTAACTAATGAAAATTGAAACAGAAAAAGGTTTAGAAACTTGGGTTGCCTCTCTAGAAGCTCTTAAGTTATAGTCATCTGCCAAACTCTTTCTCTGCCAATGTCTATTGAGCTTGACAATTGTCTTGAGGTGATCAACAACTCCCTAGTAGTATGGCTTTAGGTGTTGTCCATTAACCTTGAAGTTTCCTTTCTCTTCATGATGAAGCTCTATAGTGCAGTAAGGCAACACTTTTGTGACTGTGAATGGGCCTAACCACTTTGATCTAAGTTTTCCAAGGAACAGCTGAAGCCTAGAATTGTATAGCAATACTTTCTGACATAGGAAAAAGCCTTTTCTTTGAGTGTGCTTGTCTTGCCATGCTTTGGTCCGCTCCTTGTAAAATTTGCATTTTCATATGCATCATTACGAAATTCATCCAGCTCAATAATTTGCAAAAGTCGCTTCTCCTTAGCTATGTCCATACTCATGTTCAATTATTTCATTATCCAATATGCTCGATGTTCCAATTCCACTGGAAGATAACAAGATTTGTCATAGACCAACCTATAAGGTGACATTCTTATAGGTGTCTTGAAAGTAGTCCGATATACCCATAAGGCATCATCTAGCTTCTTAAAGCGGTCTTTGAGGGAATTTTGCACTATTTTCTCTAGAATTTGCTTTACTTCCCTATTGGAGATTTCTACTTGGCCATTTTGTGCTTGACTCCATATTTGACAGATGAGCTTCAAAATTGTCTATTGCAAAATTGGCTTCTTTAATCGCTAATAATAGCTTTTAGGGTCCTAAATCTTATGAAGATGTTTTTTTTGAAAAACATTTAGCACCACCTTCCCATCATTAGTGTGAGTAGTTAATATGTCTACTCACTTTGATACATAGTTCGCTGCAAGGAGGATGTACTTATTGTTGTTTAAGGAACGAAATGGAGCCACGAAGTCAATGCCCCACACATAAAAAATCTCAACTTCTAAAATATTTTTCAAGGGCATTTCAATCCTTCTTGAGATGTTTCCTATCCTTTGACACCTATCACATGCAATGGAAAAAGCATGAACATCCTTAAACAATGTGAGCCAGTAGAAACCAGACTATAACACCTTTTCAGTTGTTCGATTTCCTCCAAAGTGACCTCCACACTCAAGCGTATGGCAATGCTTGAGAATATCCTCCATCTCTTACTCTAGTATGCATCTTCTTATGATTTGATTAGCACAGTGCTTGTAAAGAATTGAATCTTTCTAATAATAATGTTTAACATCAAATAAGAACTTCTTCTAATGAAAAGATAAATCAAATACCATGATCTTCACTACAAGAAAATTCACAAATCTGCATACCATGGAGCAGATTTTGCTAAAGTGATAACAAATAATTTTTCATCAAGAAATTAATTACTAATGGGAGGCTTTTGTAATTATTCATCTTGTTTTAATTCTAGCCTTGATAGATGATCTACTACAGGCTTTTTTGTGCCCTTCTTGTCCCTAATTTCCAAGTCCAATTCTTGGAGTAGAAGCACCCACCAGATGAGCTGTGGCTTTGCATCCTTCTTAGCCATAAGGTATTTAATTGTAGAATGATCAATAAACATAATTACCTTATTACCAATGACATATGATATGAACTTATCAAAGGCAAAGACAATTACAATAGCTTATTTTCTATTATGGCATAATTGAGTTAGGCATCATTGAGGGTCCTGCTAGCATAATAGATACTATGAAATATCTTATTCTTTCGTTGTCCTAGAATTGCTCCAACTACATAATCACTTGCATTGCACATTAACTAGAATGATTTATCCCACTCTAGTGCAACAATAATGGGTGCTAAGACAAGCTTTTCCTTCAAGATATTGAATGCCTTCCTGCAATCTTCATTGAATTCGAAGAGTGTACCTTACACAAGCATATTAGAAAGCGGCTTCCAATTCTTTAAGAAATCTTTGATAAAACTTCTGTAAAATCTTGCATACCCAAAAAAACTCAGAATTCCTTTGAAAGAAGTTGGTGGCAAGAATTTTTTTATTGTATTTACTTTAGCTCTATCAACCTCAGTTTCTTTACATGAAATTCAATTTCCCAAAACAATACCTTCTTTCACCATGAAGTGACATTTTTTCTAGTTCAACACAAGGTTTATTTGTTCACACCTTTTCAGGACCAGTTCCAAATTCTCCAATCAATGATCAAAGGATATACCAAAGACAGAGAAATCATCCATGAAAACTTTGATGATTTTCTCCACCATGTTAGAAAATATAGCCATCACACACCTCTAAAAAGTAGTTGGTGCATTGCATAGACCAAAAGGCATTCTTCTAAAGGCAAATGTACCATATGAACAAGTGAATGTGGTCTTTTCTTGGTCTTTAAGAGCAACGGCTATTTAATTATATCCTAAATAGCCATCTAAAAAGCAATAATAATCAAAACCAACTAACCTATCCAACATTGATCAATGAATGGCAATGGGAAGTGATCTTTCCTTGTAGCAACATTCAACTTCCTATGATCAATGCATATTCTCCATCCTATGATAGATTTTAAGGGAATCAATTCATTGTTATCATTCTTCACAACCATCATTCCACCTTTCTTTGGTACATCTTGCACAGGGCTAACCCATGAACTGTCAAAGATAGGATAGATAAAACTTGCATCAATTCATTTGAACACCTCTTTGCAAATCACTTCCTTTATGGTTATGCTCAATCTTTTTTGAGCTTTCATTGACAATCTAGAATATTTTCCATTAAAATTTGGTGTATCCACAAAGCTAAACTAATCCCTTTTAAATCAGTGATAGACCATCCAATAGCTAATTGGTACCTTCTGAGAACTTGCAATAGTTTATATTCTTCTTCTACAGAAAGGCTAGAAGAAATTATCACTGACAGTAAAGAAGATTCTCCAAGGAATGCATATCACAAATGATCTGGCAATTGTTTGAGCTCAAGAGCTAGTAGCTTCTCAATAGAGGGAACAGATTGAGGCAGGTCATGTCCCAAACTTTCAACGTACTTTCGATTATTGGGACCAAAAGAGTCCGACCATTGAATAATTCCTGTGACCTCTTCTTCCTCAAGATTAGAAGGATTTTGATGAATTAGACTAGTCTTCAGTGGATCTTCTGAATTTCCCAAGGGTTGTGATATTAAAGTGTCCATTTTGTCTATCTAAAAATAGTTATCACTTGCCAACAGATATTTGATAGCATTGAATACCTTAAATATCACTTTGTCATCTTTTACCTAAAGCTTTAATTTACCTTTTTGTACATTAATCATTGCTCTCCCAGTAGCTAGGAATGTTCTCACTAATATAATAGGGACATCTTTGTCTTCTTCCATATCCAACACCACAAAATCTGCAGAAAATATGAACTTGTTAGTTTTTACATGTACATCTTTAATAATACCTCTTGGGTGCTTAATAGATCTGTCTACTAACTGCAAAGAGATGGTGGTGGTTCTTGCTTCACTTAATCCCAATCTTGTATAAATAGATAAATGCATGAGATTAATGTTGGCTCCTAGATCGCATAATGCTTTTTTGAATATTAAATTCCCAATGACACATGGTATAGTGAAGCTTCCTCGATCTTTAAGCTTTGCATGTAGCTTCCTCTATATAATGGCACTACATTCTTCAGTAAGAGCAACTATCTGATACTTCTCCAGCTTTCTCTTATTTGAAAGAATTCCTTCATAAATTTTACATAACTAGGCATTTGTGTAATAGCATCAACAAATGGAATATTAATGTAAAGCTTCTTAAACACTTTTAGAAAATTTGCAAATTGTTTATCCAATTTACTCTTCTTTGGCTAGTAAGGGAATGGTATGGAAACATTGGGATCTTAAGGAGGCAGTTGTTGTGGCTTAGATAGTACTTCCACCTACTCTTGGCTTTGCGTCTTATCCTTTCATTATTCAATGGAAGCTCTAGTTCTTGTTGGTTCCAAAGATTAGGCTAAAACCCAAGAGGGGAGGGGTGATTTGGGTTCTCAAAAAATTATTACTTAACCCCCTTAAGGATTAATTGTCCCTCTAATAATTAATCATTTAATCAATAAATACTCAAGTAAATAAGATACAAGGATTTTTATAGTAGTTTGAGTAAACACTCTACTCCACTATTCCAAGAACACTAATCTCTTGGTGTCTTGGGTTCCACTATTCCCAATAGCAGAAATACGATAATGCTCTTAACATTCTTCTAGATTCCAGCTCTAGGGGGCATGAACACAGCGCTCCTAACACTCTTCTAGATTTCAACTCTAAGAGACATGAAGACAGTGCTCCCAGCACTCATCTAGATTCTAGCTCTAGGAGGCATATTCATAATGCTCCTAGCACTCTTCTATATTTCATCTCTAGGGGGCATGAATAAATAACTTTTGTCTGTACTTAGATAGTCACAACTCTTCTTGAGTCTAGTCTCAACCACTAGCTCAAGAAATTTATAAAGAATGGATATTAGAAGTTGAAGCACAGGTATTCTCAGTAAGCATAGGGGAAGATTTAAAAATTGAAAGCAGACATAAATGATATTCCCAAAAGGTGATTGTGAGCCTTCAAAGACAGTTAAGGAAGGTTTAAATGCAAGGCTCTTGACTCTTACAAAATAGTAGAAGGTTTAGCTCAGATTAGTAAATTCTTTCAAGAGGATTTTTGAATGATTTTCTTGATGCTTCGTTGCTTCCTGCTGCTCTAATGATGCTTCATTTATAACTGCTTTTAATTCCAGTTATTGGTGGTAAGTGAGCTCCATTAATGATAGAAGACTATTTTGATTAACGTATTTTGAATTCTTTTACTTCTACTTAATCCTTGTCTATTGGAATAATTGCAGCACTGATCTTAGAAAAGATGATTTCTAGTTTCTTAATAAGCTCTAGTCGAGATATTGCTCCAATTGACGACTTTTTCATCAATATGGAAAGGGTGCTATTAATGCAGAGCGAAGACCAATGATTTGGCCTAACCGTTACTCATCTTTTACTTATGACAAACAAAGTATCTATCTAGCTATTCATAAGATAAAGTTCCTTCATCTTCTGGTTTGTCTTTCATAAGTAGCTGATGAATCATTCTTTCTAGTGCTAGCAAACGAATCATCCTTTGCAGTGCCTTACCTTATGAATTGTCTATTGAATTATAGAAGCATGGATGACTTGTTTCTTCAGCACTTCATTTGTTGAGTTGTTAGTTGTGAGTAACAAACAAAATTTTGGAGTGCAGATAGATTTCCTTCATTGCTTCATCTGATGAGTTGTTTGTTAAAAATGAATGACTAAATATTGAGTCGTTGATGAATTCTCTTCTCAACTTCGTCTGTTAGGGTGTCTATTGTAGATGACAGATGATCTTAGTTGAATAGGCAAACTTCATTGCTCCACCAAATGAACCTTTTGCTGTGCCATACGACCTTTAGTTCTTCACTTTGTATGTTCACAACAGGCGATCATTAGCTCACTTATGATAGACGAAGTCTTTGTTCTACCATACGACCTTTCACTACTCTACTAGAAAATCTTCACTTCTTTGCTTTTGTTTATTCTCAATAGACAACCACTGGCTTGATGTGGCTTGCTTATGAAAAAGAAAATATGTTTTATGTACACTACTTTGTATTCGTTAGATATAATCTTCCATTCTGACAGACTAATGGAAATAGCTAAATGTTTTGTATATAGCAGCACTTTGTCTTTTGCTTCTTTACTCACCTAAGCCTGGATGCTTTGGAATATGTTTTCTATGCTCATTTTTCATAAGTTCTGCAACTTGATTTTGGCATACTAAAATCTTGACAAAAACTATTAGTACATAATCTTTAATCAAGTTTTTTTATCATTGAAACCATGCATTTATACCAACATTCTCTCCCTTTTATGATAACAAAACTTGATTAAAAATTATCTCATAAAAGATAATATTCCCTTGAAAGTATGCAATTTAAAATATTGCAAAGTTTAATCATTCCTCAAGTTACCATCTTTTGATATTTCCCTTGTCTTGTTTTATATATATTCTCTCCCTGATTATTTAAGGATTATTCATTTTTGCATTTCCTTTTAAGATAATTTGAATATTCTTTCTCCCTTTTTTTGTCATAAGCAAAAAGAAATATCCATTCCCAGTAAGAGAAGTGAGGGAGCTTCCTTTGGTGCTTCAATTTCCATCATTCAATGGTCTTCCTACTAGATCTTCTTTCTAAATGCCCTTTCGTGAGTTTCTTAATCATTATGGTGCAGATAAGGACTGTTGGTTGTGGGTTAAAATAGATTGAATGTGTGAGGCTATACAAGGTAGTTGATATGATATTTTAGTAGAGAGAGAATAAGTCATGCTAAGAATAGAGTCTGATATGATATCAATAGCTATAAATTGATTCTGGTAAGAAAACAATGTGTACTTGACTTCAAAAATCAAGATTCAGACGAAGTCTAGTCTCATGAAAGCATATTTAACACTACAATTTTAGGCAAAGAAATGTTAAAGATTTCATTCTTAGATCATCACACTTGTCATGCCTAATTCTCTTCTAATATTGCAGAAGGTGTATAATATAGTGGCTTAGTAAATATGTCAGCAAGTTAAGCATTTATGGGCGCATATTCTAGACATATATCACGTTTTCCTACATGATCTCTAATGAAGTAGTACCTAATTTCTACTTGCTTGGTTCTCGAATGTAGAACAGGGTTCTTTGTCAAGCATATGGAATTAGTATTGTCACATTTGATAGGTATGTCTCTATAGCTTAGTCCATAATTACATTGTTGTTATTTCATCCATAACAATTAAGAGTTACAACTTATAGCTAATATATCTTCAGCTTCTGCTATAGAGAGAGCAACACTAGTTTACTTTTTAGAGGACCATGATAATAAACTATTTTCTAGAAATTGACAAGTTCCACTAGTACTTCATCTATCAACTTTGTATCCTCTAAAATCAACATCTGTATATCTAATGAGTTAAAAACCAGTTCCCTTAGGATAATAGAGTCATAGATTTGGTGCGTCAACTAGATACTTCAAAATTCATTTCACTTCAATAAGATGAGACTCCCTAGAATTTGACTGAAATCTAGCACATAGGCATATACTAAAGAGAATATATGGTCTAGATATAGTAAGATAAAGAAGATATCCAATCATACTTTTATATTATTTTTGAACAACAAATTTACCCTTTTCGTCTTTATCCAGCCTTGTTGATGTGCTTCTTAGAGTGCTTGATACCTTAATATCTTCCATTTTGAACTTTTCAACATTTCTTTAGTATATTTAGATTGGCAAATGTAATTTCCATTAACTCTTTGTTTAATTTGCAATCCAAGAAGGTAGTTCAATTCTCTCATAATACTCATTTCAAATTCAACCTATATAATCTTTGAGAAATCTTGATAGAGTTTTTCATTAGTAGCTCCAAATATAATGTCATCCACATAAATTTGAACTATCAATATATTATTGTTAATATTTTTTATAAAAAAAATAGTACCAACTTTTCCTCTCTTAAATCTATGATCACTTAAGAATTTGCTCAACCTTTCATACAAAGCTTTTGTAGCTTGTCTCAAACCATATAGTACTTTGGTGAGCTTGTAGACATGATCCAGTTTATCATCATTTTCAAAACTAGGGGGTTATTCTACATACACTTCTTTACTTAAATATTTATTTAGAAATGCACTCTTTACATCCATTTGGAATAACTTAAAGTTCTTATAGGATGCAAAAGCAAGTAGTATTCTAGCCTAGCTACAGGGGCATATGATTCTTCAAAGTCAATTCCTTTTTCTTGGGAGCAGCCCTTAGCAACCCAATCATGCCTTGTTTCTTACAACTAACCCACTCTTATCCAATTTATTTCTGAATACTCACTTAGTTCCAATTACATCAAATTCTTTAATTTTGGAACTAATTCTCGTACTTTATTCCTTTCAAACTAGTTAAGCTCTTCTTGCATTGCAATAATCCAATTTTTATCATTTAAAATTTGATCAATGCTAATTGGTTCAATTGTAGAGATAAAAGCATAATGACCATAGACATTTTGCATAAACCTTCTTGTTTTGACACCACCATAGACATTACCTATGATTTGTTTTCTAGGATGAGCAATGATAAATCTCAAATCAGTAGGAGGTTGATAGGGAACATTACCTAACCTCCTCCTCATTTTTTGAACTATTTATGTCTTCACAGTTTGTGTCATCCTCTTGATCTATCAATTTGAGCTTCTTCAAATTTGTTGCAGCTTCATCTATATCACTATCACACTATTTTTTGGGTTACATTTGTTTCATCAAATTTAACATGTATAGACTCTTCTACAACCTATGTTTTCTTAATGTAAACTCTAAATGCCTTATTGTTTGAAGAGTAACCAAGAAAGATAACTTTATCGCTTTTTGGATCAAACTTTTCAAGGTTATCTTTTCCATTGTTCAACACATAACATGAGCATCCAAAAGAAAGAAAATATAAGATATTTGGTTTCCTTCCTTTCCAAAGCTCATATGGGATTATCTTTAGTATTACTTTTATGGTAACCTAATTCAGCACATGGCAAGCTGTACTAATAGCTTTTCCCCATAATCTTTTTGATAATTTACTTTCATTCAACATGGTTCTTGCCATTTCCTAAATTGTCCAAATCTTTCTTTCCACAACTCCATTTTGTTGAGTTTTGGAGAATGAGAAATCATGACGAATTCCTTTCTTATCACAAAAGTTAATGAATTTTTTATTCTCAAATTCACCACCATGATGACTACAGATAGATAAAATCAACATTTGTTTCTTATTTTCAACTAGCTTTGAAAATGTATAAAATATTGAAAATGCTTCATCTTTGCCTATCAAGAGAATCACCCATGTAAATCTAGAGTAGTCATCCACTATCACATATACATAACTTTTTCCTCCGAGGGTGATAATGTCTGATGGTCTAAATAGATCCATATGCAATAGTTCTAGGGGTCTAGATGTAAATACTTCATTTTTAAGATGGAAGGATACTTTAGTCTTTTTTGACAATTGATAGGATTCGCATATTAGATTTTTGTCATAGTTTACTTTTGGTAGACCAATCACAAGATCATTTTTTCATAAAAATTTGATATATGTCTCATCCTTTTACACCAAACCCATAAATCATCTTTGACTGCAATTAGGCATTTCCAACAATATCATCTAGATGTACTAGATAAATATTTTCATATCTTTTTCTCTAAACAGTAGATCATTATCTATACTAAATATATTACATGCAAATAATTCAAACACAACCTTGTGACTCTTATCACATAATTTACTAATACTTAGCAAATTGTGCTTGAGTCCATCTACATATAATACATCCTCTATGCATGCATTGAATAAACCATAAATTTTACCTATTCTTTTGATAAGGCATTTGTCATTATTTTTGAATGTAATTGTTCCCCCATCCATTAGTATCAATTCTTTAAAAACTTCTTGTTCCCCGTCATATGTCTTGAACAGCCACTATCGATGAATCATACATTTCCAAATGTAGCTGTGAGACTTAACTCATTCAAAGCAAATTCTCTTCTTACCTTTTTAGCACCAAAGTATTGGGTCCAATGGTGTTAGTGGAGTTGTGTGTGGTAGAAGTTTGTGCATTTTCCTTGCATTTCCATCTCATCTTTGTTCCTTTCTCGCTTGCATCTTTTTGGTATAGTAATCATACACTTCATGTCCAATTTTGTTGTAGAACTAGCAAATATTTGGAACTTTGCTAGTTACATTATATTCTATTGGTTTCTTTACCCAGAGATAACCCATGAGCCTTCTAATGTTTAGACAATTTTTCCTTTCTTCTATGAGGTTCACTCCCTTAGACCATCTAGTAAATTTTTGTGAGTTTTCATCATCTGACTGTTCACATCCAAGTCCCTTTTTACTAGTTTGACCTATCATTCTCATAAACTTGGTTACAAATTCTCCTATATTGGAGAACTTACTCAACATACTATTTAATATTTTTATTTTTTTTGTTAGATTTCCAACATCCTTTTGTAGGAATAAATTTTATTTTTTTAGCTAGTATAAAATTTACTTTGATAGTTGCATCAGAGTATCTTTTCTTTTGAGTAAGTTTCTAGCTATGTGATTCAAACTCATTGAAGAGAGAGTTATATAATTGTTGTAACTTATCAAACTTTTTACATTTGATACAAGTGCTATTTGAGCTTGAAGAGTCAAAACTATAAGAGTAGTAGGAGTTTACCTCTATTGTCACCTTAGCTCTTTGATGGTATTTTGATTTGTTAATTCATTCTCCATCTGGGACATGCAGCATATTCTTACAATGTGCCCAACTTCATTGTCACCTTTCTCACTTGAGTTTGTCCCTAATGAGTCTTCATCATTCATGTACATTCCTCTAGCTTGGTTTCTTGAAGACTTCTTGAAGTATTTTTTTTTTCTTTTCTATCATCATTCTTATTCATATTTACTTTTTATTCATTGGGATACTCAGGAGACATGTGTCTGATCCCTCCACATCTATAGCATGTGGGGAGATCCTTCTTTCTTTCAATCATTTCTTCAGTTTTCTAGGTTGTCTCCTTGAGGTACTGACTCTATTCTTCTTGTAAACGTTTTAAATTTTCTGACCAACATGGCCATATCATCTTCATATTATAATGCCAGATCGCTGCTGCTTTCATTGGTCACTTTCAAAGCAATACTTTTCTTTGATTTTGTTGGATCCTCTCTTTCATTTTTGATCAACTCATGTGACATCAGTGAGCTGATAAGGTTGTCCACCAGAAGAGTGTTCACGTCCTTTGCTTCCTCCATTGTTGTGATCTTTTGGTTCCATGATTCTGGTAGTGCCCTTAGTATCTTTATGACCTGTTCAGACTTTGTGACTTTTTTTTCCAAACCTTTCAAAATGTTTGGTAACTTTAGAAAAATAAGCATACATTTTTGATATACTTTCTCCTTCCTTCATCCTAAAGTTTTCTAGTTCTCCTATCAACATATTTCTTCTAATTCTCTTGACTTGTGAGGATCATTCATATATAGACACTAATTTATCCTAGATGCCTTTTGCAGTAGTGCAAGTGGATATTCTATCAAACTCAGATGAAGATAGTCCACAGAATAAGGAGTTCATAGCCTTTGCATTATTTTGGACCAAGGTGGCTTCCTCTTTAGTCCATGCATTACTTTGGTAGTGGGAAGAGTGATTCTATCTTTAATAGCCTTCCAATACTCCATATCATTGGCTATAATGAATTACTTCATCCTCAGCTTCCAATAAGCGAAGTTAGTTCCATCAAATAGGGGTGGTCGGGTAGACGATTGCCCGGCGATGAATCTTTGTAATGAAGATGATAGGCTTGCCATTGAATCACTACAAGTATTTATGTAGTCTACTCTGATATCACTTGTTGGTTACAAAGATTAGGCTAAAACCCAAGAAGGCAGGGGTGAATTTAGTTCTTAAAAAATTATTGCTTAACCCCCTTTAGGATTAATCATCCCTCTAGTAATTAATCACTCAATCAATGAATGCTCAAATAAATAAGACATAATAGTTTTTATAGTGGTTTGAGTAAACACTCTACTCCACTCTTCCAAGAATATTATTCTCTTAATGTCTTAGGTTCCACTATTCCCTATAGTAGAAATATAATAGTGCTCCCAGTATTCTTCTAGATTCTAGCTCTTGGGGGTATGAACTTAATACTCCCAACACTCTTCTAGATTCTAGCTCTAGGAGGCGTATTCATAATGCTCCCAGCACTCTTCTAGATTTTAGCTCTAGGGGGCATGAATAAATAGCTCTTATTTGCACTCAAATAGTCACAACTCTTCTTGAGTATAGTCTCAACCAGTAGCTCAAGGAATTTACAAAGAATGGATATTAGAAGTTAAAGCATAAGTATTTCTCAGTAAGCGCAGGGGAAGGTTTCTAAAAATTAAATACAGAAGTAAATAATCTTCCCAAAAGGTGGTTGTGAGCCTTCAAAAAAATTGAGGAAGGTTTGAATGCAAGTCTCTTGACTCTTGAAGAATAGTAGAAGGTTTAGCTCAGATTAGTAAATTCTCTCAAGAGGATTTTTGAATGATTTTTTGGATGCTGCATTGCTTCCTTTTACTTCAATGATACTTCATTTATAACTGCTTTGAATTCCAATTATTGGTGGTAGGTGAGCTCCATTAATAATAGAAGACCATTCTGATTAGCATATTTTGAATTCTTTGACTTTTGCTTAATCCTTGTCTATTGGAATGACCACAATGCTGACCTTAGAGAAGATGATTTCTAGTTTCGTAATAAGCTTTGGTCAAGGTATTACTGCAATGGCTGACTTTTTATCAATAAGGAAAGAGTTTTATTTATGTTGAGTGAAGACCAATCATTTAGCCTGACCATTGTTCATCTTTTGCTTATGACAACTGAAGCATCTGTCTAGCTATTCATAAGACAAAGTTCCTTCATCTTTTGGTTTTCTGTTGTAAATAGAAGACAAATCATTCTTTCTAGTATAGCAGACGAATTATCCTTTCCAATGCTTTGTCTTGTGGATTGTCTAATGAACTGTAGAAGCACAAATGACTTGTTTCTTCAAGACTTCATCTGTTGAGTTATCTATTGTAAGTAACAGATGGAATATTTGAAGCACAGATGAATTTCCTTCATTGCTTTGTCTAATGGGTTGTTTGTTAAAAATGATAGACTAAGTATTGATTCACAAATAAATTCTCTTCTTGGCTTTGTCTATTAGGTTGTCTATTATAGATAATAGATGATCTTAGTTGAACAGACAAATGTCATTGCTAAACTAGATGAACCTTATGCTCTACCATACAAGCTGTACTTCTTCACTTTATCTATTTAGAGCAAACAATCATTGGCTCACTTATGATAGATGAAGTCTTTGCTTTGTCATACGACCTTTCACTACTCTGCTAGAAGATCTTCACTTCTCTACCTTTGTCTGTTCTCAACAAATAACCATTGGCTTGACTGTGGCTTGCTTATGAAAGATGAAATATGTTGTATGCACACTATTTTGTATCCGTCATATATAATCGTCTATTCTACTAGACAAATGGAAATAGCTGAATGCTTTATCGATAGCAGCACTTCATCTTTTGCTTTTGTATTCACCCAAGCCTTGATGCCTTGGAACATGTTTTTCATGCTCATTTTTCATAAGACCTACAACTTTATTTCTGCAAACTAAAATCTTAGCAACAACAATTAGTACATAATCTTTAATCAAGTTTTGTTTATCATCAAAATCATGCATTTATACCAATAGTTCTTTCCCACTTTGCAAAGTAATTGCTTGGCATTATTCTCGTGGATTAACTTTAGTGTTACTAGACAACTTTTCTTGCTAGCGATTGCTAAGAAAATTGGTTATTTGAGCCACTTGAGTTTCAAGATTCTAAAGCTATACAAATTGATTCTGAATCTGAGTGTTTTGGTTCTACAAATTAGTCCTTTTCTCATCCATGAACTTATTTGTATTATTTGCCAACTAAACTAAAGCATTCTCCAAAACTGTCGCATTTTCTTGTTTCTGTTGTTGAATTTCTTATTGAAATCCCTATTGAGGAAATCCTTACTAAGGGTGCCCCATATTCTGCTAATTTCTCCAAGAAAAGTTTGGATGGTTTCTCCATCTTGGATTATATGCATTTGAATAAGAATTGTTCCGTTGCTACTACCTATTAAAGTTTCTAACAAATTGTGCTTATTCTGGTTGAGTTTGCATAAATGGATTACCGATTGACATTCTTCACTGGGATGATTGACTTAATAGAAATCACAAAAATTTTGTGGAGTCTAAATATCATTTACTCCCAGTTTCTACATAAGAGCATTGATAATTGTGGCTTGAGCAACCAATTGAGTGATGATAATAGAAAGAGCATCAACTTCATATACACCAGCTAGTTTCTTTGCCATTGTTTTCTCACTTAGCCATTGGAAATGATTAGTGGCCATATCATATGCATCATTTTCTAATTTTTTTCATTAGTCTTCCAATTGCAGATGCATCTATCAATGTTCTGGTGTGCCAATCAGGTCATTATAGAAATTTTGAACCTATATCCATTTGGGCAGCGCATGATGTGGACACTTTTGCAACAGCTCTTTATATCTTTCCCAAGCATCATAGAGAGTATCACCTTCATGTTGGGCAAAATTATTTATCTCCATCTGCATTCTTGTTGTTTTTGCTAGAGGAAAAATTTTGGCAAGAAATCCCAACTAGTGATAGAGTTTGCAGGCAAGGAATTCAACCAAATTTTTACTTTGTCCCTGAAAGAGAAAGAGAACAACATAAGATCAATGGCATCATTAAAGACTCCATTATATTTGAAAGTATCACATATCTCCTAAAAGTTGAAAATGTGAGCATTTGGATCTTCATATCTCCTAATCCCTTGAAGCTTACATTCTATCTCAAAATCAAAAGAGATTAAATTGTTGCTACCAGATCTTCGCATACACCTATGAAAAATCTTAAAAAGGAAACAAAAATTTCAATGAATAATAAAATAAAATAATTAATTTCAAAGCATAACTAGAGTTATTAATTTTGATATTGGCACAACTTTAGCCCCCAAAAATGATGCCAAAAACTTATTGTAGATTTTCCAACATAAGTGCATGTATCGCCAACAAGTAATATAGAGTGAGTAAGTATCATTTCCACAAGGACTAATTGTTATTCCTATATTGATAATGAATATCTCTTGTTTAATTGTTATTCTTTCTCAAGTCAACCTATCCCAGTTAGCAAATTTCTTACATCTTTGTGAAAATTTTAAACTAACTAAGATGCATTAAGATTAAGAAACTTATAATGTTACATAAATCTCATGGATATCTCTATCACCATGATAATCTTATGATGATTAATCATGTTCTAATTTGATTATTGCTTCTCAACCTCAAATTGAATCACAAATCATGTTGAAAGGGCCAACATTCTTTCACAAGCATTAAAATCGAATTAAACACTCAATATAGATGATGAACAAGCAAAGCATTGCATTAAACAAGATGAAACTAAACAATCATAATTTAGCTACATCTTACCACTAGAACAAGGTGTTTAGCTCATAATATAATCAAAGAAAATCATACACATTATCTTAAACATGATCAATAAATGAAAAGGACTAAAAAAGATCAAGTAAAGATCAAATAATAATCTTCTCTGAGTAATTTTTTCTGCACCTTGCTGTCCTCATCTTCTGTAAAGGCTAGACACCTACCTCTGAGCTTTGAAGCTTCTTCTAATGTTTAAAATCTCGCCAAACTCTAAAAAAATCTGAAGCTTCCTCTGAACTTGAAATCTTGATAAACTCTAGCATGTTCTAAAATGTGAAGCTTTTTCTAAATTATGAAATCTTAGCAAAAACATTATTAGCTTAATTGAAGTCATTAACCAAGTTTTATTGTCATCAAAACTATACATCAAAACTCAACATCTTTATCCACCAAGCCAGCACACCAAGAAGCTAAAGAAGTTCGAAATGGAAGATGGGAAACCTTTGCTAACACCAATGAGCACTATAGTCAAAATGGACAAAGATAAAAAAAGGTAAGCTTATTTGCATAAAACTCTATCAAAGTATGATAGAATTTTTACTTTACTTAACTACTAGTACATCAAGCATCATGTTTGGTGTTTTCATGTGGCCAAATTCCAATCAAATCCAAAGGAATTATATCTTATTGTTACAGAAAGGATTTTTAGATACCTTTTAGATACACCAAGCCTTAGTTTATGGTATCCAAAAGGATCAACTTTTGAACTAGTAGGGTACTCTGATGCAAGTTTTGGTGGATATAAGATAGATAGAAAGAACACGTTAGGCACATGTTAATTCCTTCAAAGTATGATCATATCATGGTTTTTAAAGAAGCAAACTTTTATGGCATTATCAACTATTGAAACTAATTATGTAGCTGCAAGCAGTTACTATATACAAATTTTGTGAATGAAACAACAATTAGGAGATTATGAATTTAAATATGTAGATACTCCCATTAGATGTGATAACACAAGTGCTATATACTTAACTGAGAATTCAGTATTGCATTCAAGAATTAAACATATTGAAGTAAAGCATCATTTTATTTGGGTTCATGAGCAAAATCATAACACATGTTTAGAATATGTGCCCATTGATGAACAACTAGCAAACATTCTAAACAAACCACTCCCTAAAGAAATATTCTACAAAACTAGAAGGAAGTTAGGTGTTCTAGATTCATGTGTATGAGTTGCATATCATGTGAAGAATGATTGTATGCACATTTTATGAGTTTCAAGTTTTTCAAATTGATTTTTCAAGCTAAACATTTTTATGCATATTAAATTAGTTTACTTGTATTTGAATTGCACTATAAATAAATAGAGGTTATCTCAAAGGTATGTACAAAACTCTATACATATATTTATCTAAAATACATAGTCTAAGTAGGTAGAAACTATTACAAACCTCTATTCTAAATATTACAGACCTCTAGTTCACTATCAAAAGGAAGTCAATAAGGTTTGACTTTTGTATAGCATGACCAAACCTCTATCAAAATTCATTTGAGGCAAAGAGCAATATAGAGTTCTGTAGATTTTACTTAAGACCTTTGTATGTTAGGTCGATTCAACTTTCACACATTTTTCAACTTTAAAATAAGAACAAACTCTTGATCTCTTTATTTTATCTCATTTCAAAGAGCTCTACCCTTCTCAAAACATTAAAACCCTTTCATCTCCTAAACTCCCCATTTGAACCCTTTCCTAAGCTAATCTATCCTAATCCTTCCAAAACCCTTCAAGATTCCCTAAATCCTAGTGCAAAGATGGTGCATTTGAAGGGAGCTAGCAAAACCTATAATTCTCTATCCAAGAATAGCAGAAGAGTGAGAAGAGGAAGGGAGAAAGAGAAGAAGAAGCACATAAGAAGAGGAAGTGGCTAGATGCCTCTAATATAATCTTTAAGGTATTTTTCAATGGTCCTCTCTCTAATTATGATAGTTTTGAAAGAAATTTTGAAGTGAAAGTATTGAAAGGAGGAATCTTTGACTTTTAAATCTTTGGATATGGAGCAAGAGGATGGAATCTCCTCATACATAGTTGGTTTAAATTCTAGGGTTGGGAAGCTATTTTTAGTTGTCAAGGCCTAACCTATACAAAGCTAGTGCAAGCCCTCATTAGTAATTATAACACTAGCACCAAGAAAACATGGAATGGAAAGATAGAATTTGACTTGAGCCCAGTAAGTATATGGAACAAATTTAGGTTGCAAGAAGTAGAGGAAATAATAGAGTGGTCAAAAAGTAAATCAAAACTATTTTCAGATATTGCAGAGGAGGAAATTAAAGAAAAGGAAGTTTTCTTGCATGCAAGACACTTAGATTTAGATTTAAAGCTGGCCCACAACATTATTTGTAATAACATTTTAGATTTAAAGCTGGCCCACAACATTATTTTTAATAACATCTATCCCAAGGTTGGAAACACTAATCAGATACTCGAGAAAGATGCCAAAATCCTATGGGCACTAAAGAATGGGAAAAAATTTGACTTGGCTCAACTCATGACTGATTAGTTAGGGTGTAACTCAAGTCATTCGGGTTTGGGTTAAGGTCAACCCTAATCCTAATCCAAGGTCCCAATTTTCAACCCTAACCCTAACCCAACACTATTTTTAAAACCTCAACCTTAACCCAAATTCAATAAGTTGGGTTCAGGTTTAATTCAGGTTCCTAAAAGTGTACAAGAAGAAAACATGCTCCTCATTTGAGAAATTGCTAGCCCCAGATCCAAAACGTGACAGATGCTTGCTTAACTCCTAAATTCACCCTACTTTTGTTGAATTTTACATTACATCCAATGGATAATTGGAGTTGCCAAAGAGAATGAACACCGAAAGAATTTAAAGAGTAAGAGTGCTTAAGAATTAAATGAGCAGCACCAACAAAACAATTTCAAATTAAGCACTAATTTACTAGTCTTTTAGAAGGTTAGCTACAATTGCTCAAAATGCCAAGAGCCACAATAGTTGCAATTCTAAGAAATGGATTTCCTATTTCCAATCAAAATGAGTTTCCCATTTGGCAAGTAATCGAAATGGGTTTCCTGTTTGACCGCTTGGTAGGCAAACAAAATGGGTTTCGCATTTCTAGTCTCCAAACTTCCAATGAGCTATAGAAAATGGAGAGTAGGAGTGGGAAGAGAGAGAGAGAGAGAGAGAGAGAGAGAGAGAGAGGGAGTTGGGAAGGAAGGGAAGATTAGGAAATAGAGAACAATGAGAAGGAGTGACTGGCTGGCTATGATTTTCCTCTTGCACTCTCATAAGGATGGAAATGGCACTTGGCTGGGTACGATGTAGTGACAATAAGAGGTAAAAATGGCATAGTCGAAATGTGAAATCAAGATAGGGTATTAGGGTTTTTATTTTTAAAGCATGTACATGTAATTTGGGCAGGTTTCGAGTTGGATTGCTATCAACCTAAAACCAAATTGTATTGTAATTCAAGTCAGGTTTGAACCCAAATTTAGAAAATGCTAAACCTAAACCCTTAAAAACTTCGAGTTAGGTTGGACTAGTTTAGTGCAACCTAACCCAAATTACACCTCTACCGACCACCTCTATATGGTCAAGACAAATTCTAGACTACCACTTGCATATGGGATGATTTTTATAAAATTCATCTGGGATTATAGAATGGATGTTGGGATGAGTTTGGAGAACTAGTCAAAAATATTGACATAGTTGGAGAATCCACCATTAAGAGAATAAGAGTCAAATTTATAGATGATGGTTGGGTAATAGAAAAAGTAAAGAAGAAGGCAAGAGAAGAAGGAAGAGAAGGAGAAGAGGGAATTGTTGAAGCTGAAGAGAGAAGACAAGAAGGAGAGATGAGCTAAGGATGAAGGAAGAAGAGAAGTTGGAATAAAGGAAGAAGAAGAAGTAAGAGAAGAGGGAAGAGAAAAAAGTCAAGCAGTAGAAGCCTCCAACTTCAAACCTTCGAGGCTCCAAACCTCCACCTCTGGAGACAAGCCTATCCCTTCTGCACCTTCTCCTCTACCTAGACCCAACCAAACCTTTACACCCAATCTAGCCTCCCTCAAAGCCTTCATCACTAACAAACTCCATACCCAACTTGAGCCAATCTACACAAGACTTGAAAACATAGGGCCTTAAGTTGCATCCAACATATTCCTATTCTCTCATAGAATACATAAGATTGAAGAAATAGCAAATCTAAAATTAGATACACTAATTTCTTTAATTGAATCTACTCAACCTCCAGCAAATCCTTACCAAACAAGACCAACACTCTCTTCCCATTCCTCTTTCACTAAAACTTAACCATTTCAAGACAAAACCATCAAAATCCCTTCTCCTATTGGACCTAAACTTAAAACCCAAACTGATCAACTCAAATTGGTCAACCCAAAACCCATCACCTACTCCAAATGAACTAATAAACCAACCTTCTCAACCTAGACCACAATCCCCTTTCATCCCAAGGTCATCCACACCAGAATGGCTCACTCCCACTTCCTCCTGGGAGTCCATTCCCACTAGGTTCATCAAAACAACACCTAGGATACCACCCAAACAACCTTTTCCACCAAAACTTCTTGAAATCATTCCCCCTACTCATAATCCCAACATCATTTCCATAACCTCACACCCCATAAAGATGACCTATGAAGAGTTTTAGGCTAAAATAAGAGCCAACACTCTAGCTACCCAAAAAGCTCTTGAAAAGGACATCTCTCCCATCAAACTCCCATTTCCCAATTTAGAAGACCCAACCTACCTAGAAAGCCCTATCCTCATTCTAAATCATCCATCATCCTAGCAACCTAAACCCAAAATAGCTCAACCCAAACCCTTCCTTAAAACCAAAACACAAACTACCCTCAAGTCATATCTTACCAAACCCAAACCACAACCATCACCAAACCAACACTTAGCTGTGTACCTATACCCAAACCCAACTCTCTTAAAACCAAATCATCCTAAGACCAACCTCTTTCTATTTCCTCATTCCCAAACTCCTCACCTAATCCATCCACCCTTCCCCATTACCAAACTTCATTGTCAATGAAGAATAATAAGCCAAAATGCGAGCCAATGCCCAAGTCTACAAACAATCATGGAACATCTTAGAAGTGATAATCTTACTTTAGGATCTTACCTCCCACTCCCATTTCCTGAGTTGGCAAACAAATCTTATATCAATAGAAATTGAATCATTCCCTCCACCCTATCCCAAGCCTCCTCCTTAATACAAACCCTCCTAATCTAAGCCCAGGCCATCCTTGAGACACAAATCTTGGACCCTTCTTTCATAGCAAAGTCAGCTCAGAATTTTAGAAAAACGATAGTTGTCTCAAGAAAGCCAAGAACTCCTAAGCCTTCTACCACCAAACCCAAGGCATCCTAGTCTTCTAAACAAATGCCATCTCAACCCACAACTAGCAACTTTACTCTTGAGAAAACTTCCTAAACCTCAGACCCATGCCTTTTAACATACAATAAGAAACCCAAACCTCAACCCTAAGCCTTGCTGCTCTTTCTTTTTATTGTTTTTGACTTCTTTCTATATTTTTTCTTTTTCAATTGTAAGTGTACTTCATATTTTATCAATACAATACAATTTTATTGTAACTATTGGCCCACTATTGCATTTGCATCTACATTAGTTATCATGGCATACATTTGATCAACCCCTCAATACCTTATTTTATTATGACAAAAAGGGGAATACAAGGAATGCCTTCATTCATTAATTTAGGGAGAGTAATAACTTGAAAAAAAAATAAGGATCTGTTAGGCTTACTATATATGATTTTGATGACAACAAAGCTTATTTTTGATTTTATCTATGCTAATGATAATTCTAGTCTAGAAAGCCTAAAATGAAGAAAAATATGCTTGGCATGATAATAGTTGTTGCAATATCTTGTATACAAGCATATTGTTTAAAAATAATGAAGGATTCATTATGACTCATAGCACATTAAAATGGTTAATAATGTGTTTAATCATAAATAAGTCAACTACCTCATGGAATCATCAACTAAAAATATAATATGTAACTGAAGCATTTATCCATGCTCTACAATTTGAGAAAATTCTGTGTGGATAAACACATCTTGATAAGTATGCTTCATAGAAATCATTATGATCCATAGTAAATTAATCTTGCTTATCATATGTTGGATCATAGATATGTTCCTACTTAAACATAAGATTATGTCTCATGGAGTTATCATGTTAAGACTTATACATGCTCTACAAATTAAGAGAATCATATCTAGTTTAAAATATTTTCATAAGCATACTTCATAATGATATTCATTACATAAAATAGAAATAGTGATTTAGTGAATTTTTGTTTACTCAAAACATGATTGAAATTGCTTATCCATGCTCAAAGAAACTTGTGTAAATTATATATGGATAAATGCATTCTGATGTATGATGAATAATTTCTAAGCTTCACAAATGATAATGTACAAAAAAGTTGAGTGCAAGACAACAATCACTTGTCATAGGCACTTGCGGATACTGCTTGCCATTTATAGACAAAATAATTTGTCTGAAGATACCACCTAGAAGATCACAGCTGCCTGCCAATACCGTTTGTGTGACAATCGCTTAGCGTAGCCGCCTGCCATATTACCTATGAGTAAACAGCAAGATGGGTGCATGAGTTTTTGCAAACATCTAACCACAGTCACTTGGGGTAGCCACCTGCCATATCGCCTGGCGCACAGTCACTTGCCACAGCCACTTGCAACTTGCTCCTACCAACTTCCAACATTTGAAAATTCGAACGTTGCAGGCTTCAAAATTGCTTCACACTCCTTCCAACAGTCACATTTTTCAAGGTCTATTTAAAGGGAAGCTAAGGGATGATTTGAAGTTAAAAAAGCAAGGGGATTGAGGTCTAAACCATGTACAAATCATTGCATCCCTAGGTTAAGAGCTTTAAACTACAAATATCATTAAAGGGCTTCATTTTTCAATATCCATTCATAGCCTACTTCTTCAATGTATCTAGGAAAGATCTTGTGTGCTACAAAGAGTTACTCAAAGATCAAGTCCTCTCAAAGATCATCAAGGAGCTTGAGGGTTCTAAGTGATAAAGGTGAATTTATAATAAGAAATGTATTCAAGTCCTTCAAGTGTTTGTTACTCCAAGAGCTGCTAAGATCAAAGAGCTTCAACGCCACATTAACACTACATCAAGGGAGTTTGAAATCACAATGATGTGCTTAATGTGTTATCATTTTATTTGCACTTTAATAGTGTGTACTCATTAGCCTAGACAAAGGCATATTCATGTATACAAAATACCCTCAAAGGTAGAGTTTCTGATTAACTTATAAAACCACAGTTATGCCCCCTAGAGCTAGAATCTAGAAGAGTGTCAGAGACAAAATTATATTTCCATTGTACGGGGTATGGTGGAACCCAAGGTATAATGAGTATATGCTCTTAGAAGAGTAGATATAGGAATAGGGTTCCCGAACCACTATAAAAATTCTATTGTTTGTGTGTATTTGTTTACTCACTTTATCCTTTATGCACTTTACAGTTTTATCATGCGCTTTACATCATACCACCCATAAGCATGAAAAGAGGGAAATGATCTAACAATGGTTAAGCAAAAAAATTTTATACACCTAGTTCGCCCCTTACCTCTTGAGTTAAGTCATACTTTGGGAACCAACAAGTTGTATCAAAGCGGGCTAGATAAATAATTCTAGAGATCCACATGGCTAACTCAATAGTTTCATCCTCTGTGTTCTTAAAAGGATTTTCCACTCCAATCTCCATGCTTCATTGTGATGAGCTTTACTTAGTGGAAGAGAAGTTTGGAAACATGTCTTATTGCCACTAACCTTTAGTTTGGAAATTATTTCTATTAGTATAAGTAAGGATGAAGTGAAAAGCAAAGCAAGAAAGCATTAGAAAGCTATATATGTCCTACTGTGTGCTTTCTGCCCCACTATTTGCAAATATGTCTCTACTAAGAGAAATGATAGACAAGTTAAAGACATCTTCTGAGGGGCAAATAGATTTGCACTTAAAGTTTACTGATCTGCCTATTAAGATTGATCTAAGTACAGGAAACAAGAAAGAAGAAAAAAAATTATCAATCTACTTCAAGAAACAAATGACTCCTCAATACAAGATAAAGGAGAACTTATTCAAAGAAACCAAAGGTTAAAGTAAGTACAAGTATGAAAATTCAAACATAGAATCTCTTGTGCTCTTGTATTGTACTTAGTACATTTATTCATTTGTTTCTAATAAAGCTTTATTTGTGCATGAATAAAAGATTAGAGTTCAGCCATGAAGAGAAAAACTTTAAAATCTTTAAACTTATAACATAAAGCTAAAACAACTAAATGAATTCTAGAAATAAATAGGAATAAAAAGACAAAACATGTTATATGTTTGTGAAAGAATACAAAAATGAAGAACTGTGATTAAAATAATTAAAAAAACTTTTAATGAAAAATAGTTAATCCAATATACTGACATTCTAAAATCTTGAATGATATAAAATTCTCATCTTCATAATACAAATCATGAGCATGATAGTACAAGGAACTTAATACTAATAATTGAAGCAGAATGCATTTGTCTTAATTAACAGCTAATAAAAAATCTATTTTACCTTTTAATAAACTTAATTCAATATAGATTAAAGGTAACAAAATTCAAATATAATAATCATAAAGCTAAATTAAAGAAAATATTCATACAAATAATCTAAGATTTGCTTAAAATAATGAAGTTCATAATATTTTGCTGAGCAGTCTAATGTTATGTATACTACTATGTACTAAATAGATACTTGCACTAATCAATTTGATACATAAAGATTATATCTATTATGCTGATAAAGAGAAAGTGCAAAAACTCTCAAAGTGTATGCAACTTGAACGCGACTTTGGGTGAAATATCAGATAATCCAAAAGACGAAATTAAATTAAAAAACAGACACTTTGTCTAAAACTAACTTTAAACAAACTCAAAGACAAAGCAGACCCTTCATCTGTTAAATTAAAGTTTGTATCAGACAAATGTGGAGTAATAAAGAGTTTGTCTAATCTAAGTAAGATATAGACGAATAGGTTAATTCGTCTAATATATGGGAAGCCATCCTCGACTACACCTCTACAATTCATCTATAACTAACTACAGATAATCTAAAAGATGAAGTGACTCTATCTGATGGATAGCTGGATAAATACTTTGTTGGAAATCAACTTTAGACAATTTCAGAGATAAAAGTAGGCTCTCTGTCTAAAAATTCAAACAATGTGCTGAACAATGAGTTTCAAATCAAAGCAAACCATATCAACATATGCCATCTAAAATCTAAACTTGGACAATCGGAAGTAGAAATGATTCCAAATAGCAAGTGTTGAAATGAGGAGTCAAGCTTGATAACTTCAGTAATGTCTTCAATTGCAAAATCTACATGGAAGCAACAAAAGGTTCAACTTGATATATCTATTTAATGAATGGAATCTATGCTTTTCTTGGTAATATACTTTGCATGTCTCTGAAAATGACTACCTTGAATATGAACTTATGTGAATTCATTGTTTGAGCTAAAACATTCTAAAACTTAAGTTAATATATGAAAGTGATTAATCATTGATGGAAATGTAGTCCTAAGGCATGGTCAAGCCTGTTGGGGAACTTCATAGTTCAAGGTCTTGAATAGGAATTCCATACCCAGTCATTCCTTCTGCTAATCATCATTAAGGCTTAAATCTCAAAAAATGAACTAATTAAGATAGTGAATTTGAATTTTAAGTGAAATTTAGAAATCACATTCATGTTACTCTTTATATTTGTCATTCATGATTGAAATGCATGTCAAAAATGTTCAAGTGTGCTTAAAATTGAAATTATTCAGTGTCTTAAAAAAATTGCTTGGCATAATTGAAATAAAATGCCTTTAATAGAAATAGTTATATTTGTGATGTCTAAATGACTTGTTTAAACATTGTGACAAATATGATAATGTTCATATATGCTTGAGTTAAATGATATGATAATTAGGAACGAAAGAATTGAAGATTAAGATTAAAGGAATCGTTAAGAATGATTGCTTGGAGAAGGGGAGCTGCCTATACCACAGGTGCCCGTATGCTAAGCGCCTTCCCTAAAGCCGCCTCCTAATTCAAAATGTTAATACCTTGGACAATGATTTGCTCTTTACTTTCTTTCTTTCTTCTTCTCCAGTCACCTATGATGGAAAAAGGGTTACGCCTATGATTGTCCATCCTCCATTAAACCCATTTTCTTAAGTTTCTAATCTTTTCATCAAATCTCTATTCCTCAATGGGATCGAAGGTATCAGTCTCTAGACCTCAGAGATGTGTCAAAAGACCTAGAACTCGAGTAGGATCTTCCACAACCCAAGCCTCCACCTCTAGAGCTAGAACTTCATCTAAGAGAGGTCAATCTTCAAGGACCCAAGGTAATCCTTCTTCCAATCCTAATGTGAATGTTGAAGGAGAAGATATTGTTAGTAAAGGGAAAATGCATTTGATTTGAAATCACTGCCCACTAAGGTCAATGGAGGAAAAGTTCACGTTGCAAAATTCCAACCTAGAGACCTTCCATATTATTACTTTGGGAGTGAAGACAAGAAGTTTAAATTTTACACTTCAATGTTGGGAAGACCAGTTCAAGTGCAAAGAAAAATAAACTTGGAATTCCTTGATGAATGCCAATCAAATATTTAAGTCATGCTCAACTATCAAGGATGGTTTGAACTGTTAGAATATGATGCACCCATTTATAGAGAATTGGTATTCATATTTTATTTTAACTGGAATCCAAGTTCCTATGCTTCTATGGTAAAAGGGGTAGAAATAGATTTTGGTACTCACATGTTGTCTCCCGAGGAGCATTTAGGAAAAATTTTGGGAGTCCCTATAGAGGAAGATGAGGATGAGCTTAAGAAAGAAGAAATTTTCAATAATTTATCTATCGAGATAGTGTTCACCTCAGCTCATACCTATATTCAGACCAGGGACATGACTATTGATCTTAGAATGCTTAGAAAAGTTTTAGAGAATATATTCATGCCCAAACTAGGTGGAACAGAACAAGTGGTTGCCTATGAGGCAAAAGTTTTGTAAAAAATTTATACCTATCAGAAGTTCAGCCTCCCACATCTCATGTTCAAAGTTTTTAAGCATGTGCCACAAAGGACTGATCATATTGCTCCATGTGGTGTGTGGTTGACTAAGGTTTTTGAGCACTTTCAAGTTCCTGTAAGTGGAGCAGCTTACCTAGAAATGTCCCCACTTAAGAAAGATTGGGTAGGAGCCACCATGTTAAAAAGAATGGGGATTTCAACTTCTGATTATTTGGCTAGAATGGTAGAGAAAAATTAACAGGAAATGGAAGAAGATGAGAATGAGGAAGAGGAAGAAAGTGAAGAAGAAAGAGACGATGAGGAGGAAATGGAAGAAAGGAATGACACATTCAATCCCACTGTTGAGAGGGATGTATCACCTCCTAGAGCCTCATCTACACCATCTACTCCGAGATCATCAGCCTACACATTTTTGCCAATGGAAGTGAATGAACTAAGACTGGAAATGAGAATAGAAGTAGAAGAAATCAAGGGAGTGCATGGAAGAATAGAGAACAAGTTAGATGCACCGATCTCACACTTTGGGATGGCTAGGCCTACTTCCACACATGAGCCTCCACCACCCACCATTTCAGTCCCCACTAATCAGAATTCAAAGCCATCTTTCTCAATTGTTGAATTCATTACTACCCAAGTTGCCATACAAGAAGATCCTATAGTTCCTTCAAACACTACAGATCCTCATGTTACATCATAGATATTTCAGGTTTTCATTCTTGAAAAACATTGCCTTATATGTTTTTGTTTGAGGGATGTGGTGAGGAATATATTTTGGGAAATTTCCAAACTAGATGGATTAACTGATAATCTTTCTTGACATTACAATTAGACAGCTTATATTTTTAGTTTGTGATCACTATTTGTGTTGAACGGTTTGAGCTTCAATGAGATGACAGTTATACTATGATGACTTTCTAAGCCACTCTGATGATTTTGATGACATTTATAATGTTCATGCACTTTTGAAAATAATGTAGAACAATGTTGAAAGTGTAGATTTTATGATAATTACTTATATGATTCTAATGAATGGATGATTAATAGCTATTTACATGACAATGTTTGAATGATCCTTATTTTTCACGATGATTGAAAAAGTTGTTGATATAAATTATATAATTATGATCTTTATGCATTTTTAATTAAGTCAGTTGCTTACATGCTTTTAAGTCTCTAAAATAAAGATTACATAATGTTTGAATATTGCCTTTTAACATATCTGTATCCTACTTATTGATGAAAATAATTTCCATTTTATGATTAAGGCAACCATCTTTAGAAGAACATAAAAAGCATCTGACTTATGCATTTTAAATATTAATGAAAACCTATTCTCTCCAACATTCAAAGTGCATTTATGAAAAGTCATGAATCAATCTTGTTTTCACTGCATTCAGAATGTTTCAATGATCTTGATAAACATTTGCTTTAAAGTTGCAATGATAGATTTCATTATGCATCCTATGGTTTGGTTAAAAGCATCTTTATGTCTAGAACTTGCCTTTGTTGATTGATGAGTCTTCAATAAGATTTATTTAATATATAATGCAACCAATGGAAGACATGCTCCTTTATGTTTGTATCCTTTTAAGAAACCCAATAAGTCAGGGGGAGCTTTATCTCTACAGTCTGCTGAACCATTTTGCTACTAATAAAAAAGGGGGAGAAGGAATTGAGGAAGACTTTGGAATTATTTGAAACATACAAGTATTTAAGTTTATGTTTATATATCCCATAAGTTTACAAATTCCAATCAGATAGGGGGAGTTTGCAAATACAAAAGGATCATTAGCACATTTCTTAAATATCCCAAGTCTTAAAGTTTTATCATCATCAAAAAGGGGGCAAATGTTAGTCTTATCGTATATGATTTTGATGACAACAAAACTTATTTTGATTTTATCTATGCTATTGATAATTCTAGTCTAGAAAGCCTGAAATGAAGAAAAATATGCTTGGCATGATAATAACTATTACAATATCTTGTATACAAGCATATTGTTTAAAAATAATAAAGGATTCATTATGTTTCATAGTGTATTAAAATGGTTAATAATGTGTTTAATCATAAATATTTCAAGTGTCTTATGGAATCATCAATTGAAATCCATGCTCTCCAATTTGAGAAAATCATGTGTGGATAAACACATCTTGATAAGTATGCTTCATAGAGATCATTATGATCCATAGTAAATTAATCTTGCTTATCATATGTTGGATCATAGATATGTTCCTGCCTAAACATAAGATTTTGTCTTATGAAGTTATCATATTAAGTCTTATACATGCTCTACAAATTAAGAGAATCATATCTGGTTTAACATATTTTCATAAGCATACTTCATAATGATATTCATTACATAAAAGAGAAATAGTGCTTTAGTGAATTTTTGTTTACTCAAAACATGATTGAAATTGCTTATCCATGCTTAAAGAAACTTGTGTAAATTATATATGGATAAATGCATTCTGATGTATGATGAATAATTTCCAAGCTTCTCAAATGGTGATTTATAGAAAAGTTGAGTGCAAGACTGCAATCATTTATCGCAGGTGCCTAAGGATACCGCTTGCCATTTATAAACAAAATACTTTGTTTGAAGATACTGCCTTTCAGATCACAACCGCCTGCCAATACCGCGTGTGTGACAGTCGCTTAGAACAGCCGCCTGCCATATCACCTGCGAGTAGGCAGTAAGATGGGTGCGATAGTTTTTGTAGACATCTAACTACAATCACTTGGGGTAGCTGTAGCCATATTGCCTAGCCCACAGCCACTTGAAACAACCGCCTGCCACATGTGCCTGCCGACTTCCAATGTTCAAAAATCTAAATGTTGCAAGCTTCAAAATTGCTTCACACTCCTTCCAACAGTCACATTTTACAAGGTCTATTTAAAGGGAAGCTAAGGGATGATTTGAAGTTGAAAAAGCAAGGGGATTAATCTTGAAACCTTCTATAAATCTTTGCATCCCTAGGTTAAGAGCTTTAAACTTCAAATATTATCAAAGAGCTTCATTTTTCTATATTCATTCATGGCCTACTTCTTCAATGTATCTAAGAGAGATCTTGGGTGCTACAAAGAGTTACTCAAAGATCAAGTGCTTTCAAAGATCATCAAGGAGCTTAAGGGTTCTGAGTGATAAAAACAAATTTATTGACAAGAAATCTATTCAAGTCCTCCAAGTGTTTTCACTCCAAGAGCTGCTAAGATCAAAGAGCTTCAATGCCAAATCAACACTACATCAAGGGAGTTTGAAATCACTATAATGTGCTTAATGTGTTATCATTTTATTTACACTTTAACAATGTGTACTCATCAACCTAGACAAAGGCATATTTATATACACAAAATACCTACAAAGGTAGAGTTTCTAGTTAACTCATAAAACCACGGTTATGCCCTCTAGTGCTGAAATTTAGAAGAGTGTTGGGGACACTAGTTTACGCCCCCTAGAGTTGGAATCTAGAAGAGTGTCAGGGACACTATTATATTTCCATTGTACAAGGTATAGTGGAACCTAAGGCACAATGAGTATGTCCTCTTGAAAGAGTGGATGTAGGGACAGGGTTTCTGAACTACTATAAAACTCATATTGTTTATGTGTGTTTGTTTACTCACTTTATCCTTAATGCACTTTATGATTTATAATCATCTTGATTTTGATAATGCTTGATTTTGATAATAAATGAGTAATAACAGCTAAGCTTTTTCGATAATGAACAAACATATGAGTGAAAAAGAGGGTACTAACAATTTTGTTTCCAAGTGTTGCAAAAGTAAAGTGGAAAACTTCAATAAAAATAATGGAACCAAAGAAAGAGTGATATGGGATCCAAGAACACATTTAATCAACTCATTCATATCACAAAACAAGAAAGAATAGAGGAAATAAGTAAATGCAATATAAAAGAAAGTTTTGTAGTATAGAGGATAGTAGAGGAGAAATCCATTCTCCTACAGAGGTCTTTGGAATAACCTAGAAGTAAGTCCAAGTTGAAGTCTTTCCATAAAGCCATTTACAAAGGAAATTATACCACAATAAAGATCTCCAAAACTAGCCATTAGTGGCAGGTAAAGTGTCAAAATCCTAGAGAAAGCTACAAAGGAAAGAACTCAACTACAGAGGCCTAATGAAGTCTCTATAAGAACTTCTTGTCTCTTGGTAGCATGTAGAGGACAAACCCTTCCTTTTAGAGGTCTATTTTTAATATCGCAATAGTTATTAATAGCCTTTCCCGATGTGTAGAGGTCTAGACTACTCCTATAGAGGTTTGAAGATGTCGTTGTCAATTTTTTCTTACGTGAATTATAAGTTAGCTAAAATGGTCAAAATCATAGCAAGCTTATTTATAACAGTTATGAACTCTTCTATGAAGTATAAATAGACATTCCATTTGAAGGAAAAGTAGAGTTTTTATATTCATAAGGTTAAACTTGTGCATTTACAAGAAAAAGTTAAGTTTTCGTCTAAAAGTTTCTACTCCATTGTGCATCAACTATGCACCTAGCTTAAAGCTTCATCTATTGAGTCTAATCCTCCTACTTAGGTTGATTTTGATGATGAATAAAATTAAGCAACTAAGTTTTGATAATGAGTAAACATATGAGTGAAGAGTTAAGCTACTAATTATTTACTTTCCAAGTGATGTAGTGTTAATCTATTAAAATGAATTAAGGAGAGTAACTGTTAAGCTTAAAGTGTATATTATTAAGGCTTCTTAAAATAAAGAATATTTAAAAAGAATGTTCAAGTAAAAATCACTCAAAAGTATTCAGATAGAAAAACTAGAATTCCTTCAAAGACAAGGTGTGAAATTCAGAAATGTTTAAAAGTATTTCAAAGATCAGGTGTGTAGCTCAGAAGCCATTCAAAAATGTTAAGACCTATTTTAGAGACAAATTAGAATTCCTTGGGAGACAAGGTGTGAAGTTCAAATGTATTCAGAGCTACTTCAGAACCATTTCAGAGACAAGTTAGAATCTTTTCAAAGACAGTGCAATACTTAGAATTAACTCCAAGGTAGTCTCGCACTTTAGAGGTAGTTCAGAAGCTCTCCAAAAACACCTCAAAAGTAAAACATCCTAAGAAGAACTTTAGAATAAGCTCAAAAGAAAAAATTTGCACTCAAAAGTTTATTATTAAGAACTTTAGAATAAACTCAAAAGAAAAATCTACACTCAAAAGTAATACAGAATGACATCTTTGTACTCAGAAGTTCATCAGTGAGAACTTAAAAAATAATTCAGAGGAAGCTTATGCAATCGGAAGCAAATTGGAAGCATTATGGAATGATGTATTTGTAATCAAAAGTTTGTTAAAAGAACTTCAAAAAATTTTCCAAGTCTCAGAGTTGTATCAAAAGATTTTTAGAAGTAACTTCAAAATCCAAGAGTCAAGAAGCATATCAAAACCAGAATTCAAACTTCAAAAAAACTTCAAAAGTTCTTCAAAAGCAACTTAGAAGATATTAAGAGGCATCCTCAAAAAGCCAAAACCTAAGAAGCTCATCATAAACAAAATTTAATTATTCAAAAATACTTCAAAAGTTTCTTAAAAGCAAAAACATGATCGATGAAAGTGTCAGATACCAAAATTAGACTTCAAAAGAATTTGAAGTGATTGACCATGCAAAATTTTGTCATTGCTAAAGCTCAAAAGTTCAAAAAAAGAATATTAGAAGTTTTGCATTAAGTGCACAATGGTAACTAACAAATAGTTGAACCTCAGAAATTTTGAATACCAATCTTAGAAGTTCTTAAGCTAGATAGAAGAAGAAAATCACAATGAAGCTTTAAATCCTCTTTTTCAAATAGACAAAAAGCTACCAAAAATAATTATTACAACTAAGATGTCTTCCACAACTTATAAAAAAAAGATTCAAATGTTTGAGAGGGTAGTTGAGGAATAAGAGAAAATGTTAAACAAAGTTTACTCAAGCATTTACTAAAGTCTCCCCAGATTTAACTCCACAAGATCAGCTCCATTGTGTAACATTCTAATAAGCATTCAAAGAAAATCATTCAAAGAAACTTAGAGTCTAATCTTTATTATTATTTATTACTATATTTATTATATTTTTATCAGTACACTTCGTACACTCTACCTATTAAGTGGAATTCATTTTTTTACATGTTTATTTACTATTTTCTCATTTGCAAGAAAGGGGCTTACATCTTATAGTGAACAGTAAGCAGGGAAACTTGCTAAATATTATATAAGTTGTTGGTAAGCTTTGAAAACCATCTTGTATAAGTTGTTGGTGAGCTTTGAAAACCAAAACCAATAAGTGTTAGTGGAAATTGAGCTTAGCAAGAGAGGCTAACTCAGAGAAGTGGAGTAGGTACCCAGTAAGGACCAAACCACTATAAAAAACCATTATCTTAGTATGTTGTGTCATATTTTTTATTATATTTTTATCACTACCATTTGAACTTGGCCAAAATTTTTTAAGGGTCAATTAATTGCCCCCCCCCCCCCCCCCCTTGAGCCACCACCATTAGCTAGGGACCAACAATTGATATCAGATCAAACTTCACTTGTTATCTCTTGCATATTGGTCTATATAACTTGAGAAGAGATTCCAATGGTCAACTACTTCCACAACACTTCAATTGAGGGTTAATCCACTTCCAAACCTCTACTATTTAATGGCACAAACTATGGGTATTTGAAAATAAGAATGAAAAACTTTTTGATTTTCGTAGACTATCAATTGTGGCAAACTATCAAAGATGGGATGATTGTCCTAAATATAGAAGATAAGTATACTGCTGAGGACATTCAAGTAGTTGAAAGAGATGCCAAGGCAAAAAACTACCTTTATTGTGCCCTTACACCATCTGAGTTTGACAAGATTTCCCCTTGTGATACTACCAAGGAAATTTGGGACAAACTACAAGTTGCACATGAAAGAAAAAAATAAGTGAGAGAAACTAAAATAAATCTTTTTGTGTAGGAATAAGAATCTTTTAGCATGAAGGAGAGATTCAATTTCAAACAAGTTTGGAAGATTCCAAAAGATAACAAATGGGCTAAAGAATCTAGGAGAGAAATATGAATAGCCCAAGTTAGTGAAGAAAATAATAAGGTCATTATCAAGGTAATGGATTCCTAATGTAACAGCGATCTAGGAAGCAAAGAACCTGGAAATAATGAGCCTAGAAGAGCTCATGAGTTTTCTCACAACCCATGAGGTATTGATGAAATAGAAAACTATAAAAGATCCCGAGGGCAAGAAGATAATCACCCTTAAAGCTGAGTCAAAAGTTGATAACTCCCAAAGTGAAGCATTAACAATTGGAGATGATGATGAGAACATGACAATGGTCACACAAAGATTTAAGTCCATGTTGAAGAAGAAGAAATTTAGTAGCAATTTAAGAAATGATTTTTTGGGAGCTAAGTCTCATCAAAATTACTTCCAAATCACTTGATTCTTGATATTTTGGAAATATAATTTCAATTTATACAACTTTCATGTTGAAAATAATTTCCAAATCAGCCTTAATATTTGTTAAAAATTGAATACAAGTGGTGCCTTTGTCAAATTTAGCGAGTCTAAAGTCTAAGATAGTTGCAGTATTTTATCCATAACTTTCACATATGATATCTAATCCTATTATTATTGATTCATTAAATGATTAATTTAAAGGGATAAAACTTATATGTTAAGAACTTTTCCTGAACCAATCTCCATATTTACCTAAAATTGACTCAAAGTGACACATTTTACATATTTTCAATAGTTTTAACACCTGAAACAAAAACTAGCTCCATTAAATGTAATATATAATCAAATTCGTCAATTAAGGATCCAAATAGGTGAATTTAGGTATTAGAAAATGATAAAGTATGAGCTTATCAAATACCTTCAAGCTTAGTTTTTGATCGTCCTTGAGTAAAATGATAACCAAACTTATGAAACAGTTAGGATAGTCTCTGTTAATCAATCAAGAACATGCCAGACAAATTACACATATATACATAACCTAGAATTTATTCAAGACACTTGCCTAGTAATCTCATGTAACTCATATTTCATCAATCCCTTCATAAGGTAAGAATGTGTGTGTGTGTGTGTGCATGCTCGCGCTTTGTCAATCTCATGCTACATGCATGCTTTTCAATTAATAATATGCAATTCAATGATTCTGATTATTTCCATAAAATATTTCATAACCTTGATTTTCATAATCCCCCTTCACTAATTTAGAAAACTCTATCCACTTGGATTAATAGGTCATTGTTAAGCTTGTAATGGGGGCTTAGGTTTAGCTAACAAAGAACAGGAATAAGGATTTACAAAGTAAAAGATCATAAATAAGTTGCACATGAATGTTCATTCTTTTGACTTTTTGTTTAAGGTTCTTTCTTTCTTTTATGGGTTATATTACTATTACACACCCAAACTTATTTTCTTTTGAGTTCTTTGAGATGTGATCCCCCCCAAATTAAAGAATGAATCCTTATTGATTCTTTTATTTTTATCCTTTTTCTTTTTTTTGGTATTCTTCATTTAACTACTCTCAAACTTATCTTATTTTGCTTCACTCATACCTCTCTAACAATCTTGTGTATAGACTATGTCTCTTAATTGGTCAAACATAATTTGTCAAGCTAAAAGGGTCTGGATGATGAGGTTAAAGAAATAAAATTGAATGGTGGTCTTTCACATATTTGCATATGTCATTCTTTCATTACGGCTCAATGGGGACACTAGTGACATGATGTACTAGGTTAGCTTGAAAGGCTTAAACTGATCAAAGAATGCCTAAATCATTTTCAAGTAAACATGTTATTTAAGATTTTACCTTGAACGATAATCAAACAAATTCTAGCATGCTTATATACACCAAAATATATCACCAAATTTACAAAATCATCAACTGATCAATATACATTTCACATGATTATAACATAATGTGCTCAAAAATCATTATTAATGAAAAAGAAAGACTTATCACAAGAATCATTAAATCACATGGTACCATCTATCCTTCCTTCTAAATCATGTATAATAGCAATAAAAAACCAAGTATATATTATTAATCATTAAGAGAGAATCCTATTTAGTTTCAATGTTTAACAAATTTGCATAATTGCTCATGGATTTTCTTAGCTAAGTAAATGAAAAAATTTTGCCCAAAACTGAATGAAAATTCCTAAATACCCCCAAACTTAAACTGAACATTGTCCTTAATGTGAAAGAATGAAAGAAAGTTAAGATCGAGAGATTCCCTGAATGGAGTTGTTCGACTACTGCTTCACACAAACTAAACTGTCACCTCTGAAGTGTATCATGCAACATCTGAATGGCAAATAAGAGTTGAGCAAACTATTAATGGCTACAAAATGGAATTATCTAAAATTAAGAAAGTAAAATGGAAACTAAGTAAAAAGAAAAACAAAATAAAATAAAAAAGAACTAAAAATCCTAAGAGAAGGGATGAGAAGTAGTTCAAATTTATAGTCTTTAGCTTGACTGTCTCTTTATTGACTCAACATCTTTGAGGCAAATTTTGGCTTTTTGATGCTCAGGCTCTTCAAATCTTGATATCAACTTGTCAAACTTTTCAGGTGCATCAAGATCACACAATGCTTTGTCAAATACAAAATTCCCAATAGCATGTGGAATCATGAACCTTCCCAAATCTTTAAGCTTTTGAGGAAACTTTCTCTGGATGATGGAACCACACTCTTTAGTTAACTTGACAGTTTTGTAATCCTCTAACTTCCTTTTGTTTGCTAAAATCTTCTTCAAGAATTTTGCATAGATAGACATCTATACTAAGGCATCTGCAAAATGAATGTTAATATGAAATTTTTTAAATACACTAAGGAATTTGAAAATTTGCTTATCTATTTTGTGCTGTTGGGGTCTTTGAGGAAATTGAATTGGAGACACATATGGCTTGTGATTATCTAAAAAAAGTTTGCTCTTGCCTGCCTCTTGTGGTTGTTTAGTAGCTTCCTCTCATTTCACTTTGGGAGCCTCTTGTTCAACATCTTCTTCTCCCAACTGCTTGCCACTTCTCAAGGTTATTGCCTTTACCTTTTCAATTGGATTTATTTCCATGTCATTAGGCAAAGAACTTTGTTGTGTTCCTAATAGTGTATCTTACAACTAACCTTCTTGCCTTTTTAGATTTTTGATTGATACCGCTTGATTGTTAAACCTCATGTCTATGTTGTTCGTGAAGTTTTGAGTTTTATTTATGAAGTTTTGAGTGTTGATAGTAACTTTGTTGACTATGTCTTCTAGATTAGACTTCTTCTCTTTTGGTTGCTTGAAACCAGTGTTCTTCATGAAGTCTTGAGTGCTACTAGCAAGTTTGGTGATATCTCTTCTAGATTGGATTTCTTCTCTTCTGGTTGCTTAAATTATGGTAGTGCTCTCATTGCATTTTGATTACTCCATGAAAAGTTGGGAAGATTACACCACTTTGGGTTGTAGATGTTGTAGTAGGGGTTATTCTACTACCTATTGAAATGAAAAACAAAGTTAGCATTTTCACTAGGCTATACAAAATTATTACCCATCTGACAGTTTATGCTGGCACATTCTCCACCATAAAAATCACAAGTAACTCTCTAAATTTTCATTACTAAAGTATTCATATTGTCTATCTTTCGATTAAGTGCTTCAATCTGTGTAATAATTATAGTGAGAGTGTCCAATTCATGCACTCCGACTGGCCTTTGCATTGGTAACCTCTCAATAGGCCATTGATAACTATTAAATGTCATTAGTAAGCTCAAGGATCAAACTAAATAAAAAACTAGAAAATAACAAAAGTAGACTAAATCTAAAATTCAAAATAAGCCAAACCTAAGAATCAAACTATACTACTAGAAATTATGCACAAAAGAAAAACCAAAGTAATACAAATTTTGATTAGTATTGATATTAGTGTATAACTTCACTACTTCCCTGGCAATGGAGCCAAAAACTTATTGAGTGTCATGTAAGTATACACAATCGCAAGTAATATAATGAGGTGAGTTGAGTATCATTCCCACAAGGAAGTATGTTATTACACACTAAGTATCAAACTTATATCAAATTAATATTATTTGATTGAGTGAATTATAGCAATTGTTATGAAAACTATATCTAAACAGAATAATGAAGTTAACAGATCACAAGAATAAAAGAAGAAATATCATTGGATAAAATATCTAGGGATTCAACTTCACCTAGCAAATCTACTTCTATTGATGAATTGCATTGAGTAAATTATCATTCCTCTCATTGTCAATCGGATGCACTAAAGTATCTACCACCCATTCTCAAATGTTATAGTAGGTGTACCTATTGAAGTGATCTACTATGTCTCTATGAAAATTCAAATCAATAAAGCCATTAAGCCTAGGCATCCTTGTGTAATATATATGCTCGCAAGGTCATACTCACACGAATTGCACATGTACAATGGCTATCTTTGGAGTTCATTGCGTCATATTTTCTTCAATTAAAGAGTTTATTTCTAATTCATCTCTCTCAGGTATGAATTAGAAATCTCAAATTATGCATATGGAGGCCAATCACATACATGCATTAAGCATAGAAAAGAAGAAACAATGAGGAAGAAGATAATTAAACTCAAAAATCAAATATAAACACAAGATTCATTGCTAGGATCCATCTAACCCTAGATAAAATAAATTTAAAACATCATATTTAAATTAAAACCAACTAAGTAATTGATAAACATCATCATAATATAAGTTTGAATGTTGATTTAAAAATAGAAGATGAACTCGAAAGGAAAAAAAGAAACTATTCCAGTTGCAGCTGCTTTCTCCAATTATCTTCCTTGCTGTAAAGCTCTTCTCTATTGTCTCCTTGCAAAAGTTCTTCTAAAAGTCCCCACTTTATATTTTTTTTTCCTCTTTAAATTACCCAATTTAGACTTTATTGCACCTCTATATGGACTCCCAAGGCGGTGTTATGCATAAAATATGCAAAATACCCAAAATATTAATTTTTTACACTTCCAAATGCATTGGAGCTGTGGCTCTATTTTCTAAGCCATAGCTCAGAAATCTGTTATCTGCAAAAGACAAGAGCAACCTCACTATTTTGACAATATAAAGAGTCTCTCATGTGCTAAAATTGTGGGAAGACTAGGCACATGAAGTTTGACTACCCAGATCCTAACAAGAAGCAAAGTAATCAACAAAAAAAGAAGTACAAGTTATACTTTGACAAGAAAAATAGCTACAATAACAATCATAATAGAACCAGCAAAAAATTTAAGAAGAAAAAGAAGGCTCTAGCAATATGGGAAATGCTAAAGAATATAATAAATGAGAGTGAAAGTGAAAGTGAAAAGGATGAAGAACATGAAGCACGGATTAGTCAGCTTTCGCCAAACAGAAATGATCAAAATGAATTCAACACAAGAATTAGCTTCATGGTCATTCATGAAGAAGTGGCAACCTCTAACACTGAAATTCCAAATCATGAGGAGATGTTAGATGAACTATATTCAAACTTCATGATTTTGAAAAATAAATACAAGAGACTAGAAAGGAGCTTAAGAAAATTACCATTAAATGTTCAAAATTAAAGAAGAAAAACTCCAATCCCAAGAGTAATCAAAATACCATCAGTGAACTTGAGCAAGTCAAGGCTAAAAATAATGCTCTAAAAAAGACTTTGACTTCCACATTATTAAGAATGAAACCTAAGAAAAAAGGTGAACAACAACAACATAGGAAACAAAGTAATGCTTCTAGAAAAAAATAAGGACCCAAACAGACCATGATCTAGGTTTCCAAGGAAGTTGCATATACAGTAAATGCAATTCAATCTCCATCAACTAGAATAGGGCACCCAAGAAGAAATGGGTAACAAAGTTTTCTGCCACTAACCCACCTGGACCCATTCCCAAATGGGTACCAAAAGTTAAAATTTAACTTTGTCTCTGTAGGTGTGCTTAAGAGCCTCAAGGTGAAGCACATGGTATATCAATGGTGGTTGCTCAAGGCACATGACAAGGAATAGGAAGTTGTTCATAGAGCTGAAAATAAAATCTAGTGGAACAGTGACCTGGGGGGACAATGGAAAAGGTATAGTGATTGGGATTGGTAAGGTTGACCAACCACCATCAACTACAATTTCATACATATTTCTTATAAAAGGATTGAAACACAATCTTCTAAGTGTTAGTCAATTTTGTGACAAAGGCTATAAGGTTGTTTTTGAATCTATATTTTGTTCAGTTCTAGTTATAAATAAGTCTCATTCAGTTGTAGAACTTGGTAGAAGGCATAGAAATTTATATTTGGTTGATCTTTATGATATCCAAGCTTAGTATATTGTTATTAATGATAATGAATCTATGTTGTGGCACAAAGGACTAAGACATGCCAACAAAAATCTAATTAAAAAAATATACAATGAGGATCTTGTTATTAGCTTACCTAAACTTAAATTTGACCAAGGAATGTTGTGTGAAGCATGCTTGAAAGGTAAGCAAGTAAAAGAATCATTTAAATCAAACATAGAAGTATACACAACAAAACCTCTTCAGTTGCTACATATAGATCTAGTTGGACCAACAAGAACTAGAAGCTTTGGAGGAAAATATTATACATATGTCATGATGGATGACTATAGTAGATTCACCTGGGTAATATTTCGAGCCTACAAAGATGAAGCTTTTTCATTCTTTGATGTATTTAGCAAGCCCATGTAAAATGAACTAAGCTCTCATATTATTGTCATAAGGAGTGATCATGGTGGAGAGATTGAAAATCATAGGCTCACAAATTTCTATGAAAGCAATGAAATTCTTCAAACTTTTTTTATACCAAGAACACTCCAGCAAAATAGAGTGGCTAAGAGAAAACACAAATCCTTGCAAGAGATGGTAAGGACTATGTTGAGTGAATACAATCTGCCTCAATATTTTGGGGCTGAAGCAATGAACACTGCATGCTAGATTATCAACAAAATCTTCACTAGACCCTTACTCAACAAAAATCCATTTGAATTATTTTATGGCAAGAAACCAAATATTTCTTATTTTCATTCTTATGACTTCAAATGCTTTATTCTGACCAATGGCAAGGAAAACCTTAGAAATTTGATAGCAAATCTAATTAAGGAATGTTCCTTGATTATTCCATTGTTAGTAAGTCATTTAGAGTGTATAAGTTAAGACTTAAGATTATAGAAGAATTTATTCATGTTAAATTTGATGAACATACTGACTCTATCAAAAAAACTATTAATTTTGATGATGAGACAGAAAATATTATAACAAATGTGGAGAAACTAACATTACAAGATAAACCAGCAGAAGCTCCATAATCAGAGACATCAATGGATAAAGCTGAACCACCCACAATAGAGATAAAAGAAGAAATTTTCATCAATCAAGAAAAGTACACAAAAGAACTATTGAAAAAATTCAATATTGAAGACAACAAAAGATATAGAACACCAATAAGCACATCAATAAGGATGGACAAGAATGAAAGAGGTAAATCTATTTACTTTAAACTTTATAGGAGCATGATAGGATCTTTATTTTACTTGATTATCAGTACACCAAACATTATGTTTAATGTCTACATTTGTGCTAGATTTCAATTAGATCCTAGAGAGTTGCATCTTATTATTGTAAAAAAAATCCTTAGATACCTTTTAGATACTTCAAAGCTATGGTATCCAATAGGTTCAGAATTTGAATTGATTGGGTTCTTAGATGCAGATTTTGCTGGATATAAGGTAAATAGAAAGAGTACCTCAGGAACGTATCAGCTTCTTGGAAGCATGATTATATCATGGTTTTCTAAGAAACAAACATCTATTGCATTATCAACTGTTGAGGCTGAACATGTGGTTGTAGTTAGTTGTTATGGTCAAATTTTATTAATGAAACAACAATTATGTAATTTTAGTTTGAAATATGTTAATACATCCATCATATATGATAATATTAATGTCATAATTCTAATAAAGAATCCAGTATTGCATTCCAAAACTAAGCATACAGAGATTAGGCATCATTTCATTAGAAATCATGTTCAAATTCATGATATCTGCTTAGAATTTGTACCAATTAAAGATAAGTTAGCAGATATTTTCACAAAGACACTTTCAAAGGATAGATTTTGTAAAATTAGAAGAGAAGTCAACATATTAGATTCATTTGTATAAATTGCATATTACTAATTTAATTGTCTTTGCATGAATGCTAGATTTCTATTTTTTAGAATATTTCTGAAGCATCTCAGAAACTCTGATAGAGTCTTAGAGTCTTTTCTGTACTTTAACTTCCTCAGAACTTCTGACATTATTAACTCAAAAATTTTGAAGCCCATTAACACATATTAAACTCTTCAGACTCTCTTATTTATTTCTCTCACCAGAATCCCCAAATACCCATCTCCCACACAATCAAATCCTTCTAACAACGGAAAAAATTTTATCCTTATTTCAAGCCTTTTTTATTATGACAAAAAGGGGGGAGAAATATTAGAATAACTTAGTGCACCCATTCAAGGAGAAATATCAGAGTAACTTAGTACACCCATTAAAGGGGAGCCTCACTAAGTTAGTAGAAGCATTGCACATTAAACATGTATTTATTAAACATGCATTTAACCACTTTAAATTTCTTTATTGCATATTTTATGAAAGGTTCATCACTCAAATATTTTGTCATCATCAATAGAGGGAGAATGTTCAGTCTAATCCTCCTACTTAGCTTGATTTTAAAGATGAATGCAATTAAGCAACTAAATTTTGATAATGAGCAAACATATAAGTGAAGAGTTAAGCTGATAATTATTTTCTTTCCAAGTGATACAATGTTAATCTGTTAAAATGAATTAAGGAAAGTAATTGTTAAACTTAAAGTGTATGTTATTATTAAGACTTCTCAGAAAGAAGATAATTTAAAAAGAATGTTCAAATAAAATTCACTCAAAAGTATTCAAAAAGACAAGTCAGAACCCCTTCAGAGGCAAGGTGAGAAATTCAGAAATGTTTAGAAGTATTTCAGAGACAAGGTGTGAAGCTTAGAAGCAATTCAAAAATGTTTAAAAGTATTTCAGAGACAAATCAGAATTCCTTAGGACACAAGGCCAGAAGTTCAAAAGTATTCAAAGCTACTTCAAAACCACTTCAGAGACAAGTTAGAATCTTTTTAGAGTCAAAGCACAATCTTCAGAATTAACTCCAAGGCAATCTCGCACTTCAAAGGTAATTTAAAAGCTTAAAAGAAAAAAACTGTACTTAGAAGTTCATCATTAAGAACTTCAGAATAAGCTCAGAAGAAAATTCTATACTCAAAAGCAATACAAAAGTAATATAGAATGATGTCTTTGCACTCAGAAGTTCATCAGTAAGAACTTCAGAAATAATTCATAGGAAGCTTATACACTCAGAAGTAAATCAGAAGCAATACAAAATGACATCTTTGCAATCAAAAGTTTATCAGAAGAACTTCATAAATGCTTCCAAGTCTCAGAGCTATATCAGAAGATTTTTAGAAGTAACTTCAAAAATCCAAAAGTCAAGAAGCATATCAAAAGCAGAATTCAAACTTCAGAAAAACCTCAGAAGTTCTTCAGAAACAACTCAGAAGCTCTTCTGAGGCATCCTTAAAAAGCCAAAACTCAAGAAGTTCATTATTAACAGAATTCAATCATTTAGAAATACTTTAGAAGTTTCTCAAAAGCAAAAACATAATCGATGAAAGTGTCAGATATCAAAATCAGCCTTCGGAAGAAACTGAAGTGATTAATCGTGCAAAATTTTGTCATTGTCATAGCTCAGAAGTTCTGCATTAAGTGCACAATGGTAACTAACAGTTAGTTGAACCTCAAAAGTTATAAATGCTAATCTCAAAGGTTCTAAAGCTGGATAGAAGAAGAAAATTGCAACGAAGCTTTAAATCCCCTTTTTTAAATAGTTGGAAAGCTACCAAAACAATCATTACAGCTAAGATGTCTTCCACAACTTATAAAAGGAAGATTCAAATGTCTGGGAGAGTAACTGAGAAATAAGAGAAAAGGTTGAATAAAGTTTCCTCAAGCATTTACTAAAGTCTCCCAAGATTTAGCTCTACAAGATCAGCTTTATTGTGCTATTTTCCAAACAATCATTCAAAGCAAATCATTCAATAATACTTGGAGTCTAATATTTATTGTTCTTTACTATTATATTTATTGTATTTTTATCACTACATTTTATACTCTCCATATTAAGAGGCATTCATTTTTGTACATGTTTATTTATTATTTTCTCATTTGCAAATAAGGGGCTTACATCTTATAATGAACAGCAAGCAAGAAAACTTGCTAAAGATTATATAAGTTGTTGGTGAGCTTTAAAAATCAACTTGTATAAGTTTGTTAGTGAGCTTGAAAACTAAAAAGTGTTAATAGAACCTAAGCTTAGTAAGAGAGGCTAACACTAAGAAGTAGAGTAAGTATCTAGTTAAGGGCCAAACTGCTATAAAAATAATTGTCTCAGTGTGCTGTGTAATCTTTCCTATCTTATTTCAACTACCTTTTGAACTTGGCTAATTAAAACCTCAATTTCCTTCCTTCCCCCCCCCCTCCTCTTCTTATTGGTGAGCTTTGAACAGTTGTTGGTGAGCAATAAGTGTTAATAGAACCTAAGCTTAGCAAGAGAGGCTAACACTAAGAAATACAGTAAGTATCTAGTTAAGGGCCAAACCACTATAAAAATAATTGTCTCAATGTGCTGTGAACCACTATAGAAATAATTGTCTCAATTGAACTTGGCTAATTAAAAGCACAATCCAAACCCCACCCACCCGCTCCCCCCGCGTCTTGAGCCACCATTTGGTAGGGACTGACATCATCAATTTTAATCTCAAAGGAGTTTGAAACTCAATGCTCTATTGAATAATTATTTTATTCTTTGATTTATATTCTATACAACCCAACCTAAGTAAGAGGCAAACTATTGTACTAGACTCTATGTTCATTTTGGTTATGTAAGTAGGAAGCTTACAATATAAAGTTTGATTACTGCAAGTAGGAAGACTTGCATTGTTTGTAAAGAGTTAGTTGATGAGTTTCTTAAAATCAATGTATTGCTAGAAACTGAAAAGTGTTATGATTAGTAGAACCTAAGATATCAAAAGAGAAATTATCTTAGAGAAGTGTAGTAGTAACTCAACTTGGGCCGAATGACTATAAAAGTTATACATTATGCTTTGTGATTTCCTTTCAATCCTTTTTCAACACATTTGTGTTTATTAGGCCAAAAAATTTTGAAGCTCCTTTGCCTTAAAAGAGAAAAAAAAAAACTCATTCTTCTTTCTTACATATATTGATGTAACATTTAATTATTTATAATTATGATACTTTGATTATTGCTTAATTTTTTAAAAAATATTTATCTATGTTGTCATTGTTCACTTTATGATGAATATCATTCTTATAATTGTAACTTCATTATCTCTTATTTTACTTTCTTTAATTTTTTTCCTTGTTTTTCTCGCATCTCTTTTTCCTTGCGCCAAATGCTTATGCTTTCTCCAAAGTGACTTGAGAGATGACAGTACCCTTGAATTCCATGCCACGGACACAAAATGGTAGCTGAGACGGAGCCTTGTAAAATTAATGCCAGGGCCATAGAAATTGTAGCCGATTGCTTATCCTTTCCTTTCAAGGCATCTGTTCAATGTTCAGGAAGGTTTCTGTCTATAGAATACTTTTGATAAATATGCGGAGCACAGTGACCCCATGATATCAAAGTCCAGGGTTGCTCTAAATTGGGCCTTGTAGCTTCTCAGACGATGCCCAATAGCCTTATGGTGCATCATCCCACCATATTTGAACTGGGCACCACAACTACTAAACTTGGCGAAAGCTTGAATTTGTGTCCATGGCAATCAAATAGCAGGTTGATCGTCAAATAAGCTTGAAACCTGAAACCGCAGCAAATAACTAGTGTAATAATCAGAAGTTGAAAACAAAGAGAAAAAGGAGGGATAAAAAAATGGAATATAAAAATGAAGAAAATGAAGTGATAAGATAAGGTATAATAATTGAAAATAGAATGGTGAAAGATAAAATAGATAAAGTTTTTTTACAAAAAGATAAATTATAATAACTAAAAATATAAATATTAAAATAATTAAAATTATGAAAATAGATGAATATAAAATATTACATGAGAATTAGAAGAAAAGACAAAAATGTTGATTTCTACCCCTTTTACTCATGGACCCCAGGATTTCGTACTGGGCTAGACTGCCACAGGAGCGGATTGTGCGTTACCTTGGTTACAGAGCGACTTTGTAACCGAAGTTAAACACAAGGCATGTTTCAACCATCATGACCATTCAATAAGTTTAAAATATAATGTAGTCCATTTATATAAAAAATCTATCAAATGAGATAGTCAGTTGGGCTGCAGTAAAAAATAATACAAATTAAAAAAATACTTTAAATAATAATAAAACCCATTTTTGTATTTTAAAAAATCTTATTATTAATTTATCTAATCAAGAAATGTGTATAACCTTTTTTAAACAGGTGGGATGATTAAAACATGTAGCGTGTGGCCCACTTTTCACCCCCAACAATCCACTTGGCATTGCCTGCGGTAACAAAAATTGGGAGTAGAGGCAAAAGGAATTTTGTGGACTAATGGATGGAGGTGAGCTGATGTCAAGGTGAGCTGACGGTGGAGGGCGGGCGCCGTCTGACAAGTGTTGCCAAAAGACGAAACATGACAACGTAGTTGCTGGTAAGGAATAAATGCAACTTAGCCGTTTCTTTTGAACACATGGGGTTGGTTTCGTTTAATGCACACAACAAACCAAAATGCAGGCATAACTTCCATCCCTCGTGCACTTTTCAAACCTCCCTCTCTCACCCCTTCAGAGCCCTGCTCTCTAATCCACCCAAAACCTGGCATTCATAAGCTTTCGTGATTGGTGGGTTTTATAATTTCAAATTTCAATATCCTTTTTTAGTTATTATTCTTAATTGCCGACTGAATGGATGGCAACGAATTTGGGTGGTTAGGATTGTGTGCTATGCAGATTTTGGGATGCGCCCCCATTTTGGACTACAGGACAAGCAAGCATGAACGAAAATTTTGGGAGAAAGTCTTGCCTAGATAAATAAATAAATAAAAATATACCGTAGGTGTAGCCATATATATATATATATATATATATATATATATATCAAGTAATGATACTTGCAAGATAAAAAAAAGGTAAGACGGCGTTCGGCCCGTAGAAACTTTGACCCTCAACAGCTTACATCGAAGGTCTGATCAGGAATCTTGATGCAAGGGAGATTCTATGTCTATATTCCTAATTCCTATGTCTCTTCCTGTGGAAATTACGCCTCCATATAAGGCTTCCCCTTTCCTTTGAACAGTAAGGGGGGGACAAATAAAAAAGGGGGGATTGGTTGCTCCTCATTGTAATATTCATAATTCTGATAACAATTGGTTTATCAAAATAGAATATTTACGAAAGAATTCGATTGGAAACTATTTCCATTTCCGATCATGTGTATTTCACTTTGGAAATACAAAGATGGGAATCAAATCGTTGAAATCTTTTGTTTGATTGAAAGGTTCTTATTCATATATTTGGATTTTGGTAGAAGTTTGGAAATGTATTTATATTTATTTTATAAATATGTAAAATTAATTATTCTGAAATCCCAATAAGTCATCTCCATTTGGATTCCTACAATGTTACTCTTATATGATTCTCATAGGTTTTTAATGAGATAACCTATGATAATAAGGGTAATGAAGGAAACCCAAATGCTATTATTCATGGTGTTTACCTCCTTTTATATATAAAATAAAGGAAAAATAATAAGTAAAATAATTGTTTCAATTTATTCATATCTAATTAATTTAATTATATTTATTTTATAAATATATAAAATTAATTAAACTGGAATCCCAACATGTCGTCCATTTGGATTCCTCCAAGATCAACAAGGCCATGAATGTTTCTCCTGGGTGCTCCAAGTCCTACATATAATAAGAATCGTCGCAGACATGGGTTTTTCTTTTAAGCTTGGGGTCGAGTGTGGGAAATCCGTAAGCTGATCGTGGTTATTGTACGCGTTGTGGCAAGTCAATCAATTGTTCGTGCTTATCCGTGTTTCGGTTAGTTATATGACAAGTTACATGGGAGCATTCAATACCAATCGGTTGGGATTATCTGAATGCAAGATGCCTTCGTACCCATATTTCCTGAATTGCACCTGTGTTGTCGTAACGTCTCCATTTACGTGCATTAATGAATTTTTTTTTGCCTGGTAAATTTTGAGTGGCTTTGGCGGTTCAAACCAATTCGTTAAGCGTTTTATGATACTATCTCAAATAATATATAAAATTACGTGACTTTTAGATCGTTTCATTTGAAGATTAAAGCCTGCTGATCGCAGAGCTCAAATCTTTGACAAGTATTTCATATTTGGTCGTGTCAAACGTTAGCCGAAAAAGATCACCAGAAAGAGAAAAGTAACCAAACATTCACTTGGTCATGGTGCGTCAAATGTACAGTTGAAGTTAGGGATGCAACTCAGAGTCCATTTGGTCTGGGTTGAGGTCAATGCCATCCTAATCTGAATTATAGAAAAATTAATCTAAACTAAATCACGGATCATTTTAAAAACCTCAACTTAAACCAAACTAATTTTATAAAATTTTAAGTTGGATTTGAGCTGAAAATAGATTAACAATTGGAGTTAAATATTTTTATTGGCAAGTCCAAATTATGCATTATACCATTGCAAGTGAGATTTATGAATGTTACTTAATTGAATTTAGTTATCGTAAAACTAATTAATAATTAAGCATGACATAATAATTAAGCAATTATATAAGTAGGATATTATTGATGTGTATTATGTAAAAGGTTTTAAATACAACCTTTTAAGGATAAATAAATTATGCGAGAAAGGTTTTGAAGTTGTGTTTAAATCTAATAAATGTATTGTTCAGAATAAAATAGGAAATAGTATATGTTGTGGGAACTGTAATAGAAATGTGTATACTTTATATCTTAGCGCAGATCATGTAAAGTGTTTATCTGCAGTAGACAACGAGGCTTTATTATAACACAAACTATTTGGACATGCCAACATGTACACAATTAAGAAACTTATAAAAGTTGATCTTATAAAAGGTTTACCAAAAATGAATATCCATATAGATCATGTATATGATGCATGCTAATTTGGCAAACAAACAAAAACTTCTTTCAAATTAAAAAATATTATTTCTACCACTAAGCCTCTTGAGGTATTACATATGGATCTTTTTGAATCTATATAAACAAGAAGTTTAAATGGCAAATAGTACGAGTATGTAATTATTGATAATTTTTTAAGACATACTTGATTACTATTTCTAAGTGGAAAAGATGAATATTTTAAGCTTTTTAAGAAATTACATCACAAAGTTCAGAATGAAAGTGGAACACAAATTCTCTCGATAAAAAGTGATCATGAAAGAGAATTTGACAACATTTAGTTCACTGAATTTTGTGATGAACTTGGAATAACTCATAATTTTTCAGCACCTAGAACTCTACAACAAAATGGAGTGGTTAAGAGAAAGAATAGAGTTTCAATTGAAATGGCTAGAACAATGTTAATTGATCCAAATCTTCCTCATAGATTTTGGGATAAAACTATAAACACTGTATATTATATAATCAATCATGTTTACATTCGTCAAATTTTAAAGAAAACTTCTTATGAACTATGGAAAGGTAAAAACCCAAATATTGCATATTTTCATTCCTTTGGCTATAAATGCTTTATCTTAAATAATGAAAAACATAACCTTGGTAAATTTGACAAGAAAAGTGATGAAGGCATATTTCTAGGGTATTCTTCTTCCAACAAAGTATACTAAATCAACAATAAGCTAACATATATGGTAGAAGAGTCAGTCCATGTAAAATTTGATAAGACTAACTCTTGACTTTGGAGTCCCATAGTATAGCTTAACCTAAGATGGGAGGAGTGAATTGGGTATATAAAAATTCAGTCTATTGAAACATTTCACTATTTTCATAATTGTGCGTGGTGCATTATAAGATAAATAATAAAAATAGTTAAGTGCCTG
>JAYJMB010028051.1:54267-66392 GCA_036873735.1 Pouteria campechiana
CTATTGAAACATTTCACTATTTTCATAATTGTGCGTGGTGCATTATAAGATAAATAATAAAAATAGTTAAGTGCCTGAAGGATAAAATAAATAAGCAAACACACACACATAAACAACATGATTTTTATAGTGTTTTGGGAACCTCGTCCCTACATCCACTCTTCCAATAGCATGCACTCATTATGCCTTGAGTTCTATTGTATCTTATATAATGAAAATACAAAAGTTCTCCCAGCGCTCTTCTAGATTCTAGCTCTAAGGGGCATAAATAGTGTTCCCAACACTTTTTTGGATTTCAGCTCTAGGGGGCTTAAACATAGTACTCCCAGCACTCTTCTAGTTTTTATAAGCTCACCAAGAAATTCATTAGTTTTGAAGATCACCAGTACACTTATTGATTTTTCCGAGCTTACCAACAACTCATATAATGTGGTTTTCTTAAGTTCATAACAAACTCACTGATTTTCAGTTTAACCAGAAACTAATACACATTTAAGCATAAGGGAAGATGAGATCTTTTACAACTCTAATAACATATAAAGATTTTTTAAAAATGTAAACTTAATTCCCATAAGGATATACAAATTAAAGCTCATAAAAGATAGATCATGGTCTATGCTCTTGGCCAAGGGCGAAAAGATTTGCATAAGTTTAAGCTCATTTGAAATATTTTCCTTCACCACTTGAATCATTCTACCTTTTCTTCTTAAATTGCTTCTTCATAATTTCAATCGTTGGAGAAAATGGGTTCCGTTGAATGTAGAAACGAGAAAAGAATGAATGAATAAGACCATTGAGATTTCTGTCGTTGGAGTTTATGCATTTTTAATTTGTCTTGAGTTGCTACATTATCGTTCTTTTACAGAGAAGAAGATAAGCTACTACTAAAATATCTTTTACCATTTTGACTTGACATAACTTGAAAACTTGCAATGTTACTTATTACTAAAAATGGCGACAGAAACAGGTCTGTATAATGAAAGCACGGATGCAGTTGCCATTTAGATGCAAGTCACATAAATCAATTTTTCTTTGATAAGTCATGACCTCTCTTTGTCTGCATTTGTCTATTATAAGTTATAGACGAATTCTCCCATTAGCTTATCGATTAGCCGATCCTTCATAAGAATGATTTGTCTATTGTAAATAACAGACAAACTCTAAAGTCATAGAAGAAGTCGAACTGATCGATAGATAAACTTTGCTTTTTTGCACAAATTTCTCTAGGAGATTTGTCTATCTATCAATCCTTCATGAATGTGCTTTGTCTGTTGTAAATAACAAATAAATTCTGGGTGGCACAGACAAAATAAAACTAGTTGATAGACAAACTCTCCTTCATCTACACAAATAGACAAAGTGTGATGTTTTCCTTTTATTCCACATTTGTCTATTGGAGGTGATAGATGAATTTTGCTTTGTCTTGCTCGAATAGACCAAGTATAATATTTGTCTAATGTAAGTGATAGATGAACTCTGCTTTGCCTTGTCTTAGATGAATTACTTTGCACTTCATCTATAGGTTTGTTTGTACTAAGTTACAAATGAATATGCCTTTATCTGTTGAAGTTTATTTGTCCAAACAGATACTTTGTCTATGTGGCTTCGTCTATCCTCACTGTGCAACTTCTACTTGATCTTCCACTTTATCTATCACTTTGTTTGTAGTAAGTAACTGATAAATTTGATCCTGCAAACAAACTTGAATTCTTTATTTGTTCTGCATTCTTCAAACAACAGATGGAGTTTGTCTCTGCAACTTCTTGCTTTCTTTATTCTTGATTTATCTATCTTGGCTCAGTTGAAGTTGTACTCCTTGTCTGTTCATCTTGCCTTTTTATCCTCTATTATTCTAACTTTGTTTGTTAGATAAATTTTTCTTCTCTTTATCCATAATTATCTGAGCGGTTATTCCTTTTTTCTTCATTTTTCTGAGTGCTTGATGGGATTACTTCTTCTTAGTTTGTCTCAGACAAATTTTGTCTGGTCGGTGTAGATAATTTAAATTTCTTGAACAACCTTATGCTTTTTGACCATGGCTTCATCTTCAATTGTTTCTGTCTTACATTTTTCTGTGGAAGTTTCTCTTTAAGGTTAATAAACAAAATAGCCTTCTTATAGCTCATCTTCAAAGCGTTGTTTTCTTCCATTGCATTTGTCCGTGGAAGTTTTCTCTTAAACAATGCAACCTCTCTTGTTGCTTGTCTTCAAATCCTCTGCTTTCTTTTTTTTCTTCTTCTTCCATGACCTTCAACATTTTAATCCCTTTAGAATATAGTAGATAGTTGTGGCAGTTGATTGTGGACAACTATGATCCTGAACTTAAAATTTTTCTGTACTTGCTACGTTGTTAGCTTTCAGATACATTATCAGAATGTATTTTATCCTTATGTGATTTTAACATATTATAGAGCAAGGACAATATACATCTCTATTTAAGTACATAATGTGAAAGCTTAAATGAATATGGTGCTAAGTATGATTCACCAAATTAATGCATTAAAGAATAATAATTTAAGATTAAGCGCACTATTAAGTAAAAGATGTATGCTTGCATTATTAAACATTCATGAGTATGTATTCATATCGTTTATCAAATCATAATTATGCATATGATTGTTAGAGATTTAAGCATACATATATCTTATCTTAATATAAGTTTTGTTATCATTAAAATATATAGTAATACTGATAGGTTAAGAAAGGTTGATGATACAGATGATGATAATGAGAGATTTGATTTCCTTGAAGCATTAAATGAAGCTCAACAGGATTTAAACATTTACCATAAGTTGAATCATCATATCTTCTTGAGGAAAATATTGAAATTCATGAAGAACAGGTAAGTGAAAGTGAGTTACTTGAATCATCGTAGTCAGTTCATACTCACAAATATCATCTATTAGAGGATGTCATAGGAAATGTGTATGACAAAGTGAGAACTCGTAGCTTACTTCATAATGTATGTGGTAATTTTGCTTTCTTATTTTACATTAAACCCAAAATAGTGAAAGCTGTCATTTTAGATGAAAACTAGATCATAGCAATGCAAGAAGAACTAAATCAGTTTAAATGTAATAATGTGTGGACACTTATACCAGAACCAAATGATCAGTCTGTCATTGGTACAAAATGGATCTTTTAAAATAAACTTGATGAATCCGTGATTATTGTAGAAAATAAAGCACATCTGGGAGCACATGGATATTTTCAAGAATAGGGAATAGATAGTGATGAGACTTTTGTATTTGTTTTCAGATTTGAGGCCATAAGAATGTTACTTACCTTTGTGTCTTTTAAACAATTTTGATTATTTCAAATAGATGTAAAGAGTGCATTCTTAAATGGATATTTAAATGAATAAGTTTATGTCAAACAACTTCCAGGCTTTGAAGATCATGAAAATTAAGATTATATATTTAAACTCACAAAAATATTGTATGGTCTTAAACAAGCTCTAAGAGCTTGGTATGAAAGACCGAATGGGTTGTTACTGAGTAAAAATTTTCAAAGAGGTAAGGTAAACATAACCTTATTCATTAAACATATTCATTTAGACATTCTTATTATACAAATTTAAATGTATGATATCATTTTTGGATCTACAAATGAAAAATGTTGCAAGGAGTTTGAAATTTTGATAAAAAGTGAATTTGAAATGAGTATGATGGGTGAACTGACATTTTTCCTTGGACTACAAGTAAAACAAAGTGACGATGGTAATAAATTTCATTTCATGAACAAAATACATAAAAGAAATGTTCAAAATGTTTAAAATGCATGCCAACCGCTATGAGTATAAGTATCAAAATGGATAATGATAAAAGTGGTAAAAGTGTAGATCAAAGGTTATATAGGAGCATGATTGGTTCTTTGTTATATTTGACTGCCATTAAACCTCACATTTTGTTTAGTGTGTGTATGTTTGCTTGATTTCAGTCAAATCCAAAGTAGTCACATTTTTTTGTTGTCAAACATATTTTCAAATATCTTGTGAAAATATCTCATTTAGCATTATGGTACCCTAGAGGATCATCATTTGATTTAATTGGTTATTCTGATGTCAACTATACGGAATACAAAGTGGATAGAAAAAGTACTAATGGAACTTTTCAGTTTCTAAGGAGTATGCTTGTATCTTGGTACTCTAGGAAACAAAGTACTATATCACTATCAACAGCTGTAGCTACATAACTGCAGCTAGCTGCTATGCACAAATACTTTAGATGAAACAGCGATTAAGTGACTATGACTTTGAAGTGGAATGTGTACCTTCTAAATGAGATAACACATGCATAATTAATTTAACTAAAAATCTAATATTATATTCACGTTCTAAACACATTAAGATAAGACGTCACTTGATTAGGGATCATGTTCAATTGAAAGATATTTCCGTTGAATTTATTCTTACTAAAGATTAATTGGCAAACATTTTCACAAAATGACTTTCCACTGATAGGTTTTTGCAAATAAGAAGAGTGCTAGGCATTATTGATGCATTTGCATAATGCATAGATTGTATAAAATAAAAGACATATATGTCTAAATTTTATTTGTTTTACAAAATGTTGATGGATTGTAAACGTCAACAGATTAAAACGTTAATGGATTCGAAGCTAAGAGTATAACTTAAATGCGCGATTTGGGCAGGAAAGTTACTCATCTTCTCCCTAAAACTAGGTTTTTCATTTCTAAAAAACTCATTCATCTCCTCAAGGCCCTTACTCCTCTCCATTGCTCTTTTGGATGGATTTGGTCAATTTCTTTCATCCTTCTTCATCAAAACTATGCTAATGCTCTATTTTTCAATATTCTTCTTTGCATTTTTTTTTTGTTTTTGCCCTAGAATACATGGATTTGAAGTTTTACCTCCAAATCCCTATACTCTTTCATGTTTTTCTCATGCAAAATTGATGCCCTAAGATGATTAAGCATGTATCTTTATTGTTTGAGAAGGATTTTTAAAAAGCCCCTTTCTATGCTTCAGAAATTCAAAATTTTGGGGGTTTTAGGGTTTCTAAAAATCACAAAAAGCATATTTCTGTCTAGAATCCATCCATGTAATTCATTTTTGACTTATTTCCATTTTATTACATGCACATTATGGTTAAAAATCTATGTTGTAAGGAAATGCTCTGATTATGTGTTTTGAGTTGAAATACTCTTGAATTTTTGGGTTGAATCTCAGTTTTCTTATCTTATTCTTAACATTCACTCCCCATCTTAGTTCAAATCTATCTTAAACATAATTATTTATTATTTTTTAATATATGTCATGATTATTATTGGCAACACTTGTTCTCATCAATATTCTTATTATTCCATTAATTTCTTTTACCTAAAAGAATTCCTTATAGTTGGTTTTATTTTTACTCTATAATTAATTTAAGTAGATACTGCTAGGTTATACATTATTGTAATGTAGAATGTCTAGATACTATTGTGATAATTATTGAACCTATTGTCTACTTAAAAATATGTTGAGTTTGGTTCCTATTTTGTTCCATACTACATGTTCTTGCAATGTATTCCCTATTATTCAAACCTTCTGATTTGAATAAGCTTGAACCTTGCTTTTTGATCTAAATCAAATTGATCCTTGGATTTCAAATTTTCTAAATATCATCTTCATTTCAGTCTTTTTGACAGAAGATTGTTATATCAAAGAAGGCCACATATGAGGAGAAGGAAAGAGTAAGTTTGTGGATACCTCTAAACCTAGGCCTTCTCCTGCCAGAATAAGAAGAAGAACAAGAGGAATTTCAATTCAAGATCCCTCTAAAACTCCAACTAGACAAACTGTATAGGAAGATCCCATTGATGTTGATGAAGCACAAGTTCCATTTCCTTAACCTGTTTAAGAACCAAAGCCAAGAACACCCACTGAATTATCTCTATCCCCCATTCATATTTCTCCCAAACCAAAACATGGGAAAAGTATTCCTTCCAAAACAAAACATTCTCCATTACCCAAAAAGTCCAAAGTCATTCCAAAATCATCGATCCTAATACCAAGAAGATACACTCCCAGAAAAGGAATCCCAACTCTACTTCAAAAGAAACTCACTTCTTTACCCAATAAACAAGTTCCAATAGACTCATCACTAAAGAATTTCATATCAAAGAAGGAAAAAACTGAGTTCTACTAGAAATTTGGATGAGAGAACTACACAAAAGGTAAGTTCTTGAATTATAAGTTCTTTAAAGAGGAAGTGTTTCAATTTGTTAGATGGTTAAGGGTATTTGGCATTTTTGAGTTTTTGAAAGAAAAGTTGATGATCTATGATGAACTAGTTAAGCTATTTTACTTCTATCTCTATGAAGAAGAATAAGAGGATGGAGTTTACATTTACTCTCCCCGTCTCAAAGGAAAGAAATTTAGTTTTATAACTAAAGAGTTTGCAATTATTATAAAATTATCATATGTTTCAGCTGATAAAACTTATAACAAAAAAGAAGTTGTTGAGTGTTTGATCTAAAAAGAATCAAATAGGAAAGGTGGATTCACAAACAAATAATTCTCTTCTATGGAGTTCAAATTTGTTTATCATATAGTGACATATTGTTTGTTTCCTAGAAATGGAGGACATTATGCAGTAAGTGTCCAGGAATATTTGTTGATTTACTGCCTTGTGTATAATCTTGAATGTGATTTAGTGAATGCAATGCTGCGATATATGTTCAATAAAAAAGATAGTGCAAATGGACACCTTCCTTATACTATGTACCTGACTAGATTATTTTAACATTATGAAATTGATCTATTTGATGATGTTCCAAATTGTCCTTAAAGTTGCAATGAAATAAATCTTGAAACTCTGATGAGGTATATTAAGTATGAGGATGGCAAGTGGAGGTTGATTTTAGCAATCCTTGGAGATAGCAAAGAGGATATTCCAATACAAGAAGATGAAACACTAAGAAATGAAGCAGAAGTTAAAGGTGATAGTGAGGGTGAAGAAGACTTTTTCCAAGATGTTGTGAGAGATGAGCAAGATCTAGAAGAAGATGAGGGTTCCTAAGGAAAGAATAAGAAGGATCCTAAAGCCGAAGATGATTTTTCAGTGACTATCTCAGACACTTAACACACTCCAGCCACCACCATTCTAGCCCCAACTCCTACTATACCTACACCTTCTTCTGCACCCCATGTCATAGCCATCTTGACTTCTCCTTTGCTTGATGTTTCCACCTTGCAGGCTTTACTTACAGCTAGTCTAGAATTTCTCAAAGCTAACTTACAGGCATACATAAGGGAGCAAATCCATGCTTCTTTCTCTGCTAATCAATCTAACTCCACTACAAAGAAGAAGCCATCTCCTCTAAAATGTTCTTGCCTTGAAGACATAAACTCATTTTTAAAAACTAATTCTCTAGTATTTTAGGACTTGAAGATACTTTAACTATCTTATTTTTATTACTAGTTTATGTTCAGTAGTCTGACTCTTTAAATCGCTGTTGATATTCACACACTTATGACTTTATATTCATTTTCTGCATCTTGTTTATATAATTCCTGTGCATGCTCTACATTTATGCATTCTCATCTTTTTACTTATGATAAAAAGGGAAGAAATAAACATGTTAATAGGGGGAGGAATGTTAGTTTAAGTTCATCTATAGTTGGTTTTATCATCACCAAAAAAAGGAAAGAATTGTTTAACCCATGTTTTCTATTTTGATGCTGAAGAAGCATGGATGGAATAAGTTTTGTTATGCGGTTTGATGATGATACACATTTGATGTAGAGTGGATTGATTGATTTATGCGAATGAAATGAAATGCATATAACCAGGTTGCTTGAATATGATGGAATAAATATAAATAAGTTTTGGAAACAAGTTAAGGATGCAAGACGTGAGATGGAGAAATTTGTTTACATTTTATGGTTAGAAATCTCAACATATTGGAAGTAAACAACACATCTGGTGAAGTAAAATCTCAACGAATGCAAATTAGGTAAAGTTTGTACTTGGTCAAAACCTTGAATGATTTGTAGTCATGGAGAAATTTGGCGAAGTTAAACTTCAACAGATTTTTTTATGAAGGAAAATGTCGATAGTTTTTTGGGTAAAACATAGACGATTTTTGGACCATTGCTAGCAATTACAAAGATCCAGTTTTGAAGTTGTTTGATATTTTCTTCAACATCCTTTGAGAGATTATCTCCCAACAGTTGAATATCTATATTAATGGAAGATTTGTTGAAAAAAGTGTATATTCTAGGGAGAGTGAGATCTTGGTGGGTAATTAAGAGAAAATCAAGAAGGTAAGATCATGAGAAAATTCTAATCTTTGTTTTATAGGTGAATAAAGTTGGATAATCTAAAGTTAATTGAAATACAGAAGTCACCTGAGATTTGAATTGGTTGTAAGCTTCTTTTTATTATCTCCTTTATTGTGCTGATTGTACCTTGGTTTGGGTTGTAAATCAAAAGATAGTTGAATCATTACAGGATGTGTAAGTGATTCATCTATATTGTCACTTGGAGGTATAAGTCTAGAAAATAGAGTATCTACATTATTGTAACTTTGAGACTTAGTTGACTAGTGAAAATCAAGTCTATGATTGTGACTTGGAGAGTAAAGTAAGTAAAGAGTGTCGAACCACTATAAACTCTGTATTATGGCTTTTTTTTAATTGTTTGCGTAGTGCATTTGAATTACTTCTATATATTGCATGAGTCTAGCCATAGTATAGGACCAACAAGATGTACACAATGAAATTTAAATAGAATAAAGTTTACTCAATGTAGATTAAGTGCTTTGAACTCTTTTGATGAAGTATAGAAGAAACTTGAAAGCTTGAGTTGAGTTGCAACATATCAAGAGTAAGCACTTGTGGAAGAGAACTTTGATTCACTTATATACACACAAATTAAGTACTTTGAATTCTTCAGAGTTATTTTTTCTTCAAATAGATCCTCTATTTATAAGCCTTTGAAGGATTCATAGCCATTGAAATTGATTTATTAAGTTCTTAATCAATGGATCTTACTTTGAAACATGCATAAAAAGTTACAATAATAACAATAAACCTTTGAAGGGTAATGGAGACCTCTGTCGAAGGGTTTTGTTATCACTAACCATTAACAGTCATAATAACCAACCTTTGTGGACTCAGGTGTTGGCCCCAAAATGTAGGGTGTAGGGCAAAGCTAGAATCCAAATGGTGTTGGGAAAACAAATTGATTGTGCGAGTGTTGAAAATAAAATACAATGAAAACATACAAGTATAAAAATAATATAGACACAAGGATTATAGTATTTCGGGCCCCATTAGCACCTACTTTACTATCGAAGGTTTCCCCAACCTTAGGTTCCAATATCCACTGTGGAAACTCAACTTGGTTTTCCCAAGAGCTCACCAGAAACTTACAACTGTTCGTTTTCACAAGCTCACAAACAACTCATATAACGATAATTTTTCTGAGCTTACTACCAACTCATACAACGATAGTTTTCTTGAGCTTACCACTAACCCATACAATTGGTTTCTCAAGAGCTAACTAGGAACACCCCAATTTGGTTTTCTAGAGCTAACTAGAAACTCTTAAAAATGTGTACAATGGAATACCTCTAATCTAGGCTGATGGGTACATATAGTTAAAGCTCAAACAAATATAAAAGATACAATGATAAATCATATTATAGTGAATTCGAAGTCCCTTAAAGTGGTATTGATGTAGTTATGAAGCTCTTTAGTCTTGGCAGCACCTTGAAGTGAAGACACTTATGAAACTTGAATGAGTTTCTTGTATTTGATTCTTGTTTAGCTTATGGAACCCTCAAGCATAATGTTTCTCTTCAATTGATTATTTATTTATACATTTTGAGGAGGTTATGGACCGTTAGAAGAAGACCATTGTGAAATATAACTTTCGCAGAGCATTAAATTTTTGAATATTTGAAAATAACAAACTTTTATTGTAGCAATTACTATAGCACTTGTAAAGTCTATATTTGAAGTTAAGTTTTCGGACTAAAGTTGATTTTTAGACTTAAATTTATGTCCAAAAATCACTGTAGCAATTACTATAATAATTCACTATAACACTAATGAAGATAGGTTTGTCCAAAATTCAATATTCCAACACGCTTCGCCATGTTTGAAGTAAATTTTCAGACTTATTATAGCACTTTATTGTAGCATTCGTGAATAACGATTTGTCCAAAATTGGTTATTGTGTTCGAAGTAAAATTTCAAACTTACTGTAGTAGTTTATTGTAGTAGTCATGAACGACATATTTTTCTTCCATTATTTTCTTCATCTATTTTACATGAACTTAGTAAAACATCATTAGTTTAATTCAAATCATAAATAATTTTTATTAATCATCAAAACCAAACCCTTTGGGTCAACACCAAGCTCTACTCTATTGACTCCTCTCCAACTCTAAGAGAGGAGACCATCATTCCGGTGACTATGACAAACCTTTGTGTCCATTGATCTCTCTTTTGTGAATTTCTTTGTCGGTTCTGATAGTTTTAACTACTTCTAACAATTAGTTTTGTAGACCTTTATTAGTTTAGGCTTCCCTTTATAGATGACTTTTAGGAAAAATATCAACTTGAATATATTTCTAGGTTTAGAGGAAACCTATTCTCTTTGTTATCCACTGTCTTATAAAACTTTATTTTTACTTAGATTTACATATTTTCTTCCTTCTTCATTGCTTTTGATATGTGTTTGGATTATTTTGAATTGTTTCTTGATAAGATTAAGTCCTATAATATTTTTGCTTTGGTTCCTTTGTATGTTATTTCATGTTATTCATTTTTCACTTTTGTAATACTACGAAATAAAGTTGTTAGTATCTCCTTTTCTCACTCATATATTTACTTATCATCAAAACTAAATTGTTATTGTACATTGGTCATCAAAATCAAGTTACTTAGGGGTTTAGACTCAATAAACAAAGGTGCATTGGTTATAAGTATCGAAAAAACCTAACTATGATGCCATCTCTGATAGAAAATTGACAATTTGAATCTTCTTTCAAGTTTTAATAGATCGGTTTGCATCCGGTTATGGTGGCCCTTTACTTTTGTTTACCAGGAGTCATCAAAGATTATGTAAAAGAATAGAAAGAAACAAAATTAACAATGATAAAAACGATGTTAACAAAGTGATAATAAGTATGTTGGTAATGAGGAAAAGGAGAGCACATTCCTTCTTCTCTTTATTTTTACGATTTGCCTATTTAACTTAATTTGTTACCCTATTTTCTCAGAATTATTTATTTTCTAATAATCATTTGAGATCTTTTCATCTAAAAATTTTATTTTTTTATCTTTATTTACTTTATTTTTAATATTTATCCTCTACCTTATTACATCAATTTTTTCTTTTTTTTTGGATTTTTCTTTTTTCTTTGTTTTTCTTCATTGGAAATTAGGTTCTAAATATCAGTTTTATTTTTTTGAAATGTGAAGATTGTTATAGGAAATGATAGATTTGATTGTATGAAATAGTAAGATTATTGATAGTTATACTCTAGTTATAGAGGTAAAGATGTGAATAAAAATAAATAAATAATGAAATCTACAACATTGGTAACAAGGAAGGATGACGATGCCAATAGAATTGAAAATAACATCAGTCATGAGTAAGCAAAGATAAAATAGTATTTTTTTGGAAAAAATTAAATAATAATGCAGAAAATATGATTGTTATGAATAATTAGTCAGAAGTAAACATTACATCAAAGTAAATGATGAAGAAAAGAGGACTTTGAAACACTTCATCTTCGAGGCCGCTTTTACCTCGAATCAAAAATAGCCTAATAAATGTCATGAAAAGAATTGAAGCTTCTGAATTTAAACACACTCCTTTAGTGGAAGGATTATTCTCTTAAAAATCTACTCGATGTCCCGGTTTCAACCATTCAATATTGAACCAGCTAGTATCATGAGATGAGAATTGGATGGCTAGGATCAAGGACAAATTTATCTAGAGTTAATGCGCTATTGTGAAAGGATTCCAGGGTCTGAATGCGTCGGATACTGTCAATTCAATGACAATTGATCTGTGTGAACTGAGGCTTTTATGATCTGTGTTAACTGAGGCTTTTATGTGATTGCTTGTATGGAAAGAATTGGAAAGTGAAAAAAAATGTGT
>JAYJMB010028051.1:66492-84305 GCA_036873735.1 Pouteria campechiana
CTTTTATGATCTGTGTTAACTGAGGCTTTTATGTGATTGCTTGTATGGAAAGAATTGGAAAGTGAAAAAAAATGTGTGAGTAATATTAAGAATGAAGCTAGCTACAGGATGAATAAAGTTAAAATAAATTAATAATAATAATAATATTACTTGGGTGTGTTCCACTAAGTGGAATGAAATGAAAATTTTTAATTTTTAACATAGATGTGACATGCACTTCCTATGCAAATTAGAATTTTTTTCATTGTTATTTATACTGTCAACCATTATATACCCATTTATTTTAATTTTATTTATTTTGTAGCAGATATTATTACTATATTTCTCATTCCATTCCATCCAATATAACAGCCCCTTCTGATCGCTATACGTTAAATTGGCCTTTAAAAATAGACTTTTACTTTGGAATCCTTTTCTTTCCTTTCCATGGCCCATTGTGATCGTCAAAAATCTCTAACCACACGTGTGGCTCATATAGCAGTCATAGGCTTCATCCCACGTGCGTGGGTTCCGCAATGGTCGACCCTCCAAAAGAAGCTAGCATAGGACCCGAAAAGGAAGGTTAGCTTAGTAATTGATATTACAACCTCCTATGTTTGTATTTCAACCCTAGAAGTCAGAACCATTCACCGAAACCTAATGGGCAAATAAATTTGTACTGCACCACAACACCCATGGATGGTTTGATCTATCAAATGCAAGGGTGGGAATCAATTCCCCATGAACCGTACACATGCTCTCTAATTGTGATGAAATCGCCCTGATTTGCTACTTTCAATACAGAAATAACATTGGCTGTCTTGCTTATCGGCACAAGTAGAAAAATTCGCGTCCTACTCAAATAAAAAAAAACGGATACATATCATTTGTCACAAGGTATAGTTGTCAATTTAATTGGGTGTACATATCACGAATTGCCATATAAAAATATTGAAAAGGGGAACAGACAATCAAAGTCCTGGTTCTTTTGTCAAGGACGAGAGAGACAGGGCTGCAGCACAAGCCCATAAAAGGTGACTCTAAACCACCACACGAGCGGTTCTTGATTTGCATGCAAGGAGGAGAGAGATCTCTGACCTGAGAGAGATACTGGAGAAAGGGAAAATCGTGTGCTTTTTTAAATCTTGCATTCCTTCGTCTTCAATCTATCCTCTCTCAAAACCTCAGAGACCCAACGCAAGGTGTAAAACCTTGTTTTTCCCCATCAAAACCGTTTCTTTACGCTATTTGACGGAAACCCACAACTATAGACTTTTACAGGTGTCTGTTTTCCTATTTCTTTCTGCGTTTTTAACATGTTTTGAGAGGAGATAAGCAGAGCCCATTTGGGAAAGCCCTCCTTTTCTCTCCATTCGCAAAAAAATCTCTCCTTCATTTGCGAAAGGTTGTGGAAGAAAATTTCATCTGGGTTTCTTTTTCTTTGTGACTTTGTGGCGAAAATGAATCTCCGACTGCAACAGCTGCAATCTGCCGACGATCAGACGAGACTTAAAGTATACGGGAAATACAATGGATTTAGCCTTCTTCCGCCTCCACCGCCTCCTGCCTTTGGGATTTTTGGTTCTTCTGAGGAGAGAGAATGCAAGATCAGTGAGATGGACTTTCAAGGACGCAACAAAGCTTGGAGGTTTCAGTCCTTAAACGTGAATAATGGTCATGGGTTTGAAGGGATTGCAGATGTGGAAAACAGGGTGGAGGAAGATGAAGCGGAAGAAGGGGATAGCTTTGTTGCAGCAGGGAAAGAGCACGAAAACAGTTTACAACAGCAGTCTAAGCTATGTGCTAGAGGTCATTGGCGGCCTGCTGAGGATGCCAAGCTCAAAGAGCTGGTTGCTCAATATGGTCCACAGAACTGGAATCTCATTGCCGAGAAGCTTGAAGGAAGATCAGGTAATAACAAAACAGGAGATCCGCAAGTTAAATTGTTAAAAAGGTCTTATTTTTTTTGTGCTAGGGATACTTCTATACGGTTTTCGAATCTTAGTGTGTATTTGTGTCTATATATATATATATATATGTATAAACCCAGCAAGTATCTTAATTTTGATTTTGTTGCTCCGATTGTTTCTGAATTTTTTAATTTTCTTTGGGACAGACCAAAATGCAGAGATTTTTATTCTAGTTTTTCATGGAGTTCAATGCTTCCTTGAACAGGAAAGAGCTGCAGGCTGAGGTGGTTTAACCAGCTGGATCCGAGGATCAACAGGAGAGCTTTCTCTGAGGAAGAGGAGGATAGGCTTTTGGCTGCACATCGGCTCTATGGGAACAAGTGGGCCATGATAGCCAGACTCTTTCCTGGAAGGACTGATAATGCAGTGAAGAATCATTGGCATGTGATCATGGCCAGGAAACATAGAGAGCAATCTAATGCTTATAGAAGGAGAAAGCCCTCTTCTTCTTCTTCTTCTTCTCAGGTGTTGAATAAGGTGGAGATGAACAGCAATAAGGCATGTAGTGATTCTACCATCACCAGCAACAGAGACGAGTCTGTTTCCACATGCACTGATCTCTCCCTTAATTCATCGTCGAACGGAATGGTTTTGGGGGGTTTTACCAGATTCAATCTATCCCAGCAGTATCAGCCGTTTGAATTTCTTATGGGTATGCTTGCTTCTCTAATTGCGTTTGATTTGCATGTTTTGCCTTATAAATGTTTGAGCTGGGAACATTGTATAGCTTGGCGATTGCTATTTCGACGGGCTTTTCTTTTCTGCCTTCTTTTTCCTGGATTTTTTTATTTGTAGCCTTTCCACTTTTATTTTCCTTCTGTGTTGCAGGCACTGACGAAAAGATGGTGCCTCTGAGGAATGGAGGTAATGCCAAGTCAGGCAATGGTTTCTACCAAGGTGGCCCAGGGTTGATGACGATTGGTTGTGTTGATCAATCAGGCTATTCAGATTCGAACTCTGAAGTATCAGTTTCAGCTGCTGAATCACTGAAGGTCCACAACAGAATCAAGTTCTGCGTGTATGGGGAGAGTGATAATGGAAGAGAGCATATCGGCTTGCCCTTCATTGATTTCCTTGGTGTTGGAGCCACATAGAGAGGATTGGAGTGAGAAAAGGGGGGATTTTGTCAATGAATCTTTCTTTATGGTGAGTTTAAAAAAGGAAGGTCTGTTTACAATGCATGTATAGGTAGTTTTCAAAAAAGGAAAAAGGAAAAGAAAGGTATAGAAAAGCGAAGGGAAGAAAAAGATGAAAGGGTATTGGGCTGGAGAGAGAATTTTTTGTTTCATCACCCAGAAAAAAGAAATCCAAAATATGAAGAAGATGTGTATTTTTGCAGCAATAATCCTGAAAATCTCTATTTTGTATGGCTCCTTGCTTTCCTCATTCTAAGCATTAGAATGAGGTTGTTATCTTTTCATGGAATTCAGCTCAAATGTTCCATTCTAATCTATTGCGTTTAGGGAAGCACTATTATCTAGACCACTATGTTGAGAATCACGAGATGAGATGATGAATGTATGTAAGATTTCTGATTACAGGTTGGTGGTTTTGGTAATTTTAGATCGCTTACATGCCTGGAGGCTAAAATCCACCGTTTTTCCATGCCAATCTCTTCCAATTTTCTAGTTATTTTAGAAATTATAGAACTACTCCTAATTTGTACCATTCATTACTAATGTCCATGGAAAGAATATCACCTACGAGTATTTAAAGTTCTTATTGTTGCAACTAGCGTTTTGCTTGTTAAGGTTTCGACGAGCGTTTCAAATGACTCCAGCTTTAAAGAACATGTCTCTATATATATTTTGGATTCCAATAAACTTTGATTGCTCTCGTTTCAGTGTTATCAAAACTAGATCGGAACCGCCCAGCGGTCCGCGGTCTCTGGTCTTAGCTTGATTCAGTCCAATAATAGCAATTTTTTGGATTAGTGCAATAGTAGAAATTTTTTTAATTTTAATATTTTTAATAGAATAAAAGGATGAATTAAAATAATATGGTATTATAACAAAAGATCTATATGTTTAAATTAACATCTATAATTTAGATTTTTTTTAATTATATTATATATATTTTTTATAATTTTTCAAAAAAAAAAAGGAGTTCATTCAGTTGAATCAGCTGGTTGAACTGAACGCCTAACCGGTGGTCATGTCTAACCAGTTTGGTCGCCGGTCCATTCTGATAACTCGAATTCTGATAATTCTGGTAGAAAGTCTTTTCTCCCTTCCTAATTATGTACCACTATTGGGAGTTCTTTTTAAGATTTGTGTAATTAGGAGTAAAAGCTTAGATATTTTATTTGTTAAGACTTTAATTAATATTGCAAAAGACATTATATCATTTATTAAAGGTTTGATCAATACTTCAAAAGACCAGCCTTTATTTCCATGGTAGCTCTTTCAGATATCCTTCTTAAAGATTTGAACGTGGAACATGGGGTCTACATTAATATCATTTATTAAAGTTTTGATTAATATTTTAAAAAGATTTATTGGAGTAATTTGTTGGTATCATTTCATTTGGATCTTATTTTGATGATTACATGATATCTACCCTGACCATCGTATTTAACATTCTTATTTAACTAATATACTGGAAATTATTTCAAAAGTCTTGTGGAAGCCATAAATTTTGAAAAAGTATAAAAATATGTAAATTTAAAATTTACTTGGGTCTATTTACTTAATCATTGAAATATTATAAAATTGTATACTATCATTATTTTAGATAGAATGAACATTTTAGAAAGTTTAAATATTTAATTAAAAGTATGAAAGTCCTTTTCACAATTAAATAATTTTAATGGGTTACAATATATTTTTAAAGAAATTTCAGTTTTATAACCAACATAAATTTCTAATTTAATTGATTTTTGAGTTTCTAACTAAATAGATAACGATAAAGCATGTGGAGCACTGTCTGAACCAAACAAGGGAATACGAAAAACCCATGTTGGAAACTCCAAACATGAGTGTAGAGCAGGGTGAAACACCATGTTCACATTGAAAATATTTAGCATTTGGAAATGCTTTCTTGCCATTAATGGTAGCAGTTAAAATAAATTTTGATCGATAATAGAATTATTGAACATCAAGTGCAGCTTTCTTAGCTTCGGTCCATTTGGGAGTAGAAAAAAGATCATAAAAGTTTAAAAGAGTTGAAAAAAGAAGTACTATAGTAAAAATAAAAGATAATGATTGGAAATAAAGTAAAGAAAGATAAAATAAATATATATTTTTTTGATAAATAGGTATAAGATAGTGATTTGAATTATATAAAAAGAAAAAGAAAAAGAAGAAGAAAAAATAAAGTTATTGGGATATTTAAAAATAACATCAATTGAAAGGATATGAAAATAGGAGGAAAAAATATTTTTAATTACCAAACACTCTAGAAGGGATGGTTGGGCAATAAGCCCGGCATGGATTATAGTATCTCGACGGTCGTTCTACGTTGCGAACGTTACATGGAGCATGCATGCTTGAGTGGACCAACTACTGGTGGTTTTGACAGTGGTGGACAACCCCCAATGATCGAGCCGCTTGGCTCTTTCATTCACTTATTCTTTATTGGTTGGTTAAACTATAGCCATCATGTCATTTTAACGAAACACTTTCATGAGGCATCCCCTCAATGCTGACATTTTGAAGAACATTTTTAGCATGCGTTCTTCAGTGATAATGATCCCAGATTCCACATGGTGTTTTCACACAGTTCATCATGTATACAGTACAATATTGTTGACCCATTTTTAACTGGTTTATCACAGTGTTTCCATGGGATTATTTGTATGCTAAAAATGGATGAAAGCAGGGATGAATTTTATGCAGGTAGATGGTAATTAATTGGTGAGAAATTCCATACTAGGCATCGAGGACGTGAATTCAAACTTTTTGACTTCTGGGACAACATTTAAAGTATAAGGTTTACAAGATAAGAGCTTCTTAGGCTCAGCTTAATAAGTTAATGATAGACTATTACATAGCAGATTTTTTGACAAACAGATGCAATGAAAAGAAGCACTTCTTCAACGGAATACTAACGCCTTACTATGCGAAGCTGCCGTTTAGGTAACTGGGGAAGAAAAGCCCTTCTCCCGTGAAACCTCAAACCTCTCCCAATCTGAATCAAGATGTGCGTTTATATGAGCGTCTACCTGGGAACAGAATTTGTTATTCTTTTCTTGTTATTTTAACTAAATTAGCTACAGTAGATTCCACCATCTGATGCTTTGAACTTAGGTAAAATGTCTTTGTGTGCCACGTGCTAACAAGTTTCAGTGCCCACAAATCAAGGGCCAGCGATTCATTTAAGTCATCAGATAAAAAAGGCATTTTCATCGACTTTGGAAAAGAAATGGTACCAGAATGCTTTCCTGACGCTGGTGGGATAGAACGCGACGTTTGAAATGATAGGCCCAAATAAGCACATGAAGTTCATGCTATTTTCGCCGCTCGTCATGAAGATCACGATATCAAGAGACGTGATCAAACAGCAGAGTGCCATTTCAGGGGGGGGGAAAAGGTGAAAAAAGAAGAGATTGTATGTTGAAAGCTGAAGAAAAGAAAGGGTAGAAGGACTAATTCCAGTACAGTGAAATTTTTTTGTTGTTGCCCCTTCCCCCCGGACCCCTTTTTTGGGTTTGGTGCGCTTAATCAGTATTCATGATCAGGGCAGTCAAAGAGTTCTGGCATGAGATGCAAGTCAGAGTCCTTGCCTTTACTGCCTGCCTATTTTTCTAAGCATACGGCACGATACCTGGATATGTAATTAAAATATCCAAGTTTTCTTCTTGAAAGACGAGCAATCCTGGATTGAAATTCTAGAAGAATTCAACTCTATCAATCACAAATTCAATTCTATCATAACATATACATACTCCATCGGTGTTATTAATTTTTGGCCATTTTTGTGGCTGTTTTCTGTGGTATAGATGGTGACAGTGAGGACCACATGATGAGTAACTGTTTAACAACAACAACAACAATAAATAATCGTTGTGGTCCCTCCCATGGAAGGGCTAATCTGTTATATATTTGACATTATTTTTAGTAAGCAATCTTGATCTCCCACCTTGCGGGGCATTTATCATTGTTTATGCTTGTTTTTCGTTTTTTGTTTTTAATCTGGAAGATTTTTGCGAGAGTTTTGAACTAATTTATTTTTCTGCTTGCATGGTGACTGAAGAAGTGCCACTATATCACCGAATTACCAATGGATTAGCTATAGAGAACGGTGGATGGACTCATTGGACCCATCCACTCATTTATGCTATGGCGATCTGGTACCAAAATTCCCTTTTCGAGAAGGGCCATGACATAGGCAGTGGTTTGATAATTCACTTTGGGAGCAGCGTTTCTTAGTAGTAAACTAAGTTCGAACTAATAAATGTTGTCCTGTCAACTTCAACCTGTTTGAGGTATACAGGATAAGAATGACCCCTTCGTAAATTAGCGCACAGCTCTCACGCAAGAGATTAATGGCTAGTAATTATCCCTCTACACCATTTGAAAATGGATTTTAATTGAAGTTAGCAACATTGACCGTTCATTTCCATGTTGCAAGTCTTTATCTTTTGTTTTTTTATGGTAATCAAGTGTATATTCGCAAATTGACCATGCAATCCAGGGCAAACGTCAGAGTTGGCCGATAACACGCTAGTATCTGTCGTTTCTAATCCTAGTAGCCAAAAACGGCGGCTTCGTTTAACTCAAATCATTCTGAAATTAGACTCAATGCCGAGGTTAGTAACACTTTTGGGAGACTCCTTTGACTCTCTGCGTTAAACTTTATCTTTTGTACTGTAACATGATAATAATGCTGTAATAGCTGAAAATGGAAGTTTTTATAAATTAGGCCCTTTAGGTTTGGCTAATTGTAAACTAGCACATTTATCTTCACTTATTGTAGGTTAAATTAACCTTGTAAGTTAGAATTATTTATACCTTAAATCTTGCAAACTTAGAATGCTAGCATTTATTGAAAATGATGGAAATAGATGTTAACATTTTTATAGGGCTTGGCGGATAGACTCGATTTTCATGAAATGGAATTGATTGGAATAAAAATTGATGTTAGAAACATATGGAATGTCAATCATTAAGCAAATAAGGTCAAAACAAATAAATAATAATAATAATTAAAAATGCAAATAACAATGAAAAATGTAAGATTATTGTACAAAGTATATGTCAAATTAACCTTGCTAATTTTTTTTTTTGAAAATTATATCCAACCAACTGATCAGGGCTATAGTGAAAATGTCCATGTTGGCTTTGGGGTTTTGCCCATCTTTGATCTACCAAGGAAATACCAATTTAAAAACTATCCACTTTGTCTTAATGTTCAAATGTTGCCTTGCCTCCCTTTCCCCTTTTATGTTGCTATTGCACCGAAATTTTTGAAACTTTTTCTCCTTCTATGTAGCTTGCTTACACTACAAGAAAAGTGAATGATATATTTATAGTAACCAAAATTAACAAAAAATTAGTAATAAAATTGGATTTAAGTGGTGAAGGTTCTTTTAACCACTCTCTTATTGTAACCAAATAAATAATGGTTGCTAAAGATCATTTACCAATGAAGTTTTCATTACTAAAAGATACAAGTTAGCAACCAAACTAAAATGTTTGCTACAGAAAACTTTTAACAATGGGCGCACAACAACTAATAGTAACAAGAATATTTTATTACTAATGTGCGTAAAGAAATTTAGATTTTTAGTAACAAATCATTTTTGCTACAATTAGTGTTTGTTGTAGTGTTAGTGTGTACAAGTGATTGCCTACTAACATATAGTCGATGATACGCAGTAGAGAGTGGGTGTGCCGTGGGCGGACAGTGATGTTATATTTCCACTTTGCCTATGTAGTGGTTAATGTACACTTATGTGCCAGTCAATAAGTCAATATATCGGAAAGATTTGATTAGACTCTCCTCTTCTTAAAGAGGTCTCTAAATCTATCACAGTAATCAAGGCTAGCAACCACCCGGCCTTTACATATAGAAACCCACATTTGCAAGGCTTTTTCCTACAAACTTTATATTTAGTTTATCTACTTTTCTTTCAATTTCACTTTTAGTTCTTTTTTTCTATTTTTCATTTGAGGGGTGTTTTACTCCTTTAAAAAAAATATAATATTGTGCAAGTATTGATAGGATGATGACTAAAGGACAGATTAGTTAATTTTGGCAGCTATTAATTTATAGGGTTTAATAGCCTGATTGGTTGCATGGAAAAGAAAGAGAAGGGAATGAAATGAAAAGAAAATGATGTTTGTAATATAAAGATGATGTCAGCCATAAGTGAATAAAATTAAAATAAATATGTCTATAATGATTAAAAATATAAATATGAATAACAGAATAATATTGTTAGAGAAAGTATATGTAAATCAAGCCTTGGTGAATAGGATTTATATGGACTCCAAATCCTTTCCACCGATCATATCATAAGTAAAGGTAACCGTGATATAATGTTTAAGTTATATAACTATACTAATTTAAAATAACAAAAACTTAGACAGACAGATTTGCAAAAACCCCGTGCAATTGAATGAAGTAGAATTTGTCAAATTATAATTTTGGCCATCACTATGACTGGGATAGTTCAAGGCCTCAAGCTCGGGTACGGGGAATGCTCATCTGTTCAAAATCTAGAATCCAATGACGTTTTTGGATAACGTGACTTAAAAGAGTTACTCTCTATATATTTCGTTTAAGTTAAAGATTGATGATAAATTGACTAAAATTGTGGCCATGCCCACATCATATGCTGCACCTAATTCTATAATGCGATTATCCTTCTGCTAAGTTCTAAATGGGCCCCGTAGTGGCGACATCTCTGTGTTGAATGGAAATTAATGATCGTCAAATCGGATGTTGTACAATTTTATTCACGGACGGCAATTTTTTGACGGTGCCTTATTTTGTCATCTCTTAGCCATCCACACATTCCATTCTGTTATGATTTTTCGGCTCTTCAACCATCTAGAATGGACTTCGACGGGTCCATTGCACGTGCATATGGTGAGATCACTACCGTTTGGTATTCTTTGATCAAGATAACCTTAAAATAAACCAGTTTTGGTACGTAGGTTTAGCACATTTTCCAGCACGTCGTTGACAAATGGGGTGAAATGTCAAAGAAATGATTCTTTCAATACGTCAACATGAAATTCTAATCAGGATATTTTGGAAGTTCCAATGCCGTAGTCCAAATAACAAACGCTATTAGGCATAGTGCCATAGTCTTTGAGGGGGCCAGTTGATATTTCTTGCGTGAAATCTCGCTTCATTCAGTACAACATCCCATTACTCATGCTTAGTCTAAAACAAACAAATCAGATAAAAATTTCTCTTTTAAACATGACATTTTTAGCTTGACACCCATTAATTATATTTCAAGTGGCTGCTTTGCCTACTACTTATGGCCTAAAAACATTCTGTACCAAAAGTGTCCTTCTCCGAGATCAGCAAAAGATGCACTTGAGTCCTCAGTTTACAAAACTCAGAAGAAAAAGAGGGAAAAAAAAAGGAAAAAAGAAAAATTCATGAGTACATAAATAAGGTAGCTGGGTGCAGCAGCCAAGCGCATCATCATGTCCTGAGCCATAGGCTTCTTCGGGGAACTTGAAACTGTTCTAGGGAGGCATGCAGAAGTGGCATGTCAGTTTCTGAAGATAGGCCATGATTCCCTTGCCCTACAAATTAATGAGGAAAAAATAGAAGCTGAGAAAGGCACTGCAAGTAAGCGGATGTGAAGTTTGCAGGCCTGACTCCTTCAATCATGGCTGTGACTGGTTATATCATGACATAAAGGAAGAGAAGATATACAGGGAATTAAGGGATAGTCGTGTGGGATAAAGAGCAGTAAAGGAGGGAGAACAGATGCCGTCTGAGAAATCCGTCTGGCAAGGCGGGATTCGGGAACGAGGTCTATCTTCAATGGCGTTAAGGTTGCTTGTTTGACTGGTTTTGGTGCATCAAACGCCTCAAATGTCCACGACACATGCACCCGTTTGTAGATAGTGAAGGTTGCAGATGAGACAGATTTGTTTCCTAGTCTGGGTCAGAGAGCGAGAGAGAGGAGAGAGAGGAACCCTACCAGCTGGAGAGGCATTTATTCCACCCTCCAGCATTTCTCCACGTGGCACTATCCACGCCATTCGTTTGCTCTCCTGCATCCCAGAATAGTTGATAGTCAAGATTACCCAACACATGAGCAAGGTCTGCTAGATTACCCATGTGTAAACGGCTAGGATCCTTGCTAAGGGAAGTAGCCATAATAGCTCTCTTTCTCTCCTAACGAAGAAATCAAAGGGGGATTTGGGTCGTTGATAGAAGAGAATCTCATGGCATCAATGGCAAGCAAAACAAAAACCAATGACGTTTGGCACGTGTTACTGTATGCATAAGGAATGAGGAGGGAAACGTCTTTGAAACTCTCTCTCTCTCTCTCTCTGATAGCGATTCCACGTCTACTGTCTCTTCTTTTTGGGAGCTTTTGAAACTGCATGTCTACTACCATCAGCACGTGGACCGTTGAAACGTGCGTGGTCGGGAGAGGCAAGGGATAGAAAATTCCTAACGATGGGTAACGATCTTCCAACTTGTATCGTGGTTTCCGGTACACGCGTCCCAAACCTTTCACCTTGCGCTTGTAAACTCTCCCAACGCACCCGTGGCACACATGCATGGACCACTTCGAGAGTGCGGGACCATTCAGATCTGAATATAGGTAAGCGCAACAGTCTCACCTGTAAGACCATTCAGATGCCTGTAATTCACAAACAGACGCTAGTTTAATATTTGGACGGCCTGGATTGGTCTTCTTGGTCTTGCTGTAATGGACATAAACATATTCCATCCATCGATCATGGCAGCAGTCCTGAGGAAGATCACAGAAACAGGAATTGAAATTGAGCATAAGACGATGGACGAATTGGATATGATGGTCGAGATTGGGAGCTGTATCGGTCATTGGCATCAGCGCCGACGGTATCGGAGAATATACAGCGATGGATAAGCAACTCGAATAAGACAGCGAAACGAGACGTTGAGGGCCTTCAGAGAATGCATTGAACCATGTCTGTTTATCGAATCTCTCCTTACACGAGCCACACCAGCTCATAAGAGGATTTTTAATATTTTTATGGGAAAAGCATTGGAACATAACAACATTAGCGGATTTCTTTGACCCAACATAGGATGATTGCGACCCACCAAATGTGTTCGTATGCAATAACAAAGCTAGAATACACGATATTACATCGCCGAGAGCAAATCATAGAGAGCGGAGTACTAAAATACATTACAAAAATTCCTATAAGTTTAGGGTCTTTGTGTCGTCTATAAATGCACGACGCGCCACATGGACACACAAAACTAGCATAACGCCTGCATACTGATGGCTGGCAATTGCATATGCTGACTGAAATTGATGGCTCCCATGTCTGTTGTGCTGAAAATTGAGATGGGCGTGGGCCGCTGCCCATTTTTTGTTAGCGGTCAAAGATATGCAACAGTGGGGGAAGATTTTCTTTGATATATGTATGTTTATACTGCAGGAATGACATCCGACACACAGCAACTGATCTGGACCCTCAAACTGGGGGGCAGTAACACGTGCGGAGCTAGCAAGAGTAGCGAGAAAGCATCAGGGTGGAATCTTCAATCGGAGTTGCTTGACCGTTTGGAGAGTGGCGCTGTGCATTTCTTGGAATGTTCTCTCGATCACATCATCTCACGAAATATGTGTTCATGGTATTTGGCCATGTGACCCAATCGTCGATTTTTTGTTTTATTTAGCCGACTCCACCACCGAATACTTGAATTCGGAGGTTTGGATGTCATGCTCACGTGTGTGAAGAGAGGCATCAGATCCTCTAGTTAAGGGTTAGCTTTTCACTTTATGTTTTTCTATTGGCTTATACTTCCGTAAAAACCCATTAAAAGGGGCAGCCTTTATTGACTTAATGAGTGGACGGCGGCATCATGAAGTGGCCTAAAACGACCCAATGCCAAGCATTAACTAATTCCAATTAAAGAGAAATAAAGCGGATTAGGAGGAAGGTATGCTTTTGAATATCATGTCAATCCATCATAAAGAGAGAAGATGATTACGGGTCTAAGCCCTAGCCTATTACAAATCCATGTGCCTTTTTTTCTTTGTCCTTCCCGTGTGCTGACACATCATTGGAACTTATTTTTGTGGCCAGCAATGTGGACGCCGTGGAACCGCTCATTGAAACTGTGCGGGCGGTAGCTTTTGGATTTTAATTAAGAAGCACATCTTCATCATTAGGGGGTTGGGAATCTTTACATGCATCATTAACAAAGAAGGCTTGACTCTTCCTGTCTGCACTGAGTGTGATTTTAATTGGGTTGCATTTCTTGTTCTTGAAGCCCATAATCTCATGATCCAGACCATTGATTCAACTGGTCCAACTGGTCCTACAGAAGATAGGTGTACGAAAATTGTTGCACAGTTGAGGAATTACTGAGCCAGTGAATTGACAACCTAAAATCAATCGTATTTAGACCATATGAATGGCGTAAAAAATGATAAATGCTGTTGATTTGTTGATTTTGGGTCATCGGTCATCAACTGAATTGGATTGAGCTCAACCCGGACGCCAACTAACCCAATTCAAAAATGAATTAAGCTGAGTTGGTGAAATGGGAAAGGTAGGTTGGCCAATTTGGGTTCAACCCAACCTAATTTATCAGTTGGGTTGGTTTGGGTTTGAGAGGTCGGCAATCCGCTTTGACTTGACTCAATTTTTAATTTAGATTTCTAATACATCTAAATTACTTAAACTACTCGTGGCTTCTGCTGCTCGCTCATTACTGACATTTTTTTTCCATTTTTTTTCACCATTTTAGTGTTAAAAATTATTTTTAATGTTCTTTATATGTTAAACTTGACACACAATACTTAGTTAAAATGAATTTAGAATAAAAAGCTTATCATAATAAGAGTTGAAAACCCAATTTTTCGAATTCATTCAATCATTAACCTGAATACAACTTGAGCCAAACTCATCCGAACGTGAGCAAGCCCGACCTGATTCACCCCTCCAATCAGCTGTGCATGAAGGGGTCTGAGATTAGCCAGTTGGATTGCCTATCCATGGGCCCTATTCATAGGCAATCGACCATACCATATTCACTTCTAGGCAGCCGGGAGAGATAGCAATCAATAACTCAGGAAAGAGAACCGGACCTTTGAGAAAACCCGAGTGGGGCCTATGCAGGATGCTTTAGAGTTCCTTGCGGCTTTAAAAGATCTAAACGTCATCGCCCTAATGATGCTGTCTAGAACTCATAACAGATCTAAACTACCAACGTTGGACCACTTTCTTGGACCGTCATGTACATGTGCATGTCACTTTATTTTATAAGTATCTGATCATTCAATTCCAAAATGATTTTAAATTTTAAAAAGTCGTTTCGGGAACGTACACATCGCCTTTGTGGCAGCGTATTTGGTTGGTACGATCCACATCATGGGCTGCTTACATTGCGTCCGTATCCCCATGTGATGTTGCAGTAGCTGCACGAGGCTGAGAGCTTTAGCCTACCAAATTCATAATGCATGGATCTGTTGGGCCCTCGTCTCATCTTAGGCCTATTGCGAAAGTTAGAAACAAGAGATTAGAAAAAACAGGAAATAAAAATAATCTACAACTCTGAAGCTTTGGCTAGAGGCCTTAGTTTTAAGCACACGAGATTCAACAGGGGAGAGCAGTAAGTAAATGATCAGACCTACACGAGCTGAACTGTAAAATTCTATTCATGATTGTACATTTTCCCTTTTGCGTGTGTTCCGCTTGAATTGCGGATCATGATGGCTTTTGGGATGGTTGGTAAAAACTGGAAGGCCAGTGGGTCCAAGAACCGCTCCAATGTTGTGTAGGTTCAAAAAGCACTACAGCACATGCAAGGAGAACCTGTTTTCAGTTAGTTAATTGGGCTATCTAGTAGTCATGAAATTGCAGCATGTTTGGCTCTAAGGTCGCCCTTCTCTGGGAACAGAATCATATCCAAACAAAGTAGTTTTTGTAATTTGCTTCTGTATGATGGACCTCACCAGATAAAGACTTGTACCAATTCTTGGAGGGATGAAAATGTTACTGCACACCTGGAGTACTAAATGATATGGAACATTGTACACTTACTGCTTGAATTTCTAAAGTGATGTGGGGGTGGTGGTGATTATAATGACTGGGTAAATCAGACTGAGATCATGCTGCAAACAGCCAGGTAAGAAATGCTCCTCTCATTTTTTTCTTTTTGAACAAGTATCCTTCCAAGGAGACAACATGATGGATTTTGAAAAGACATAGCATGCAGACACATGCGCCATGTGTCGATGATTAAGCATACTAACAATATTAGTGAAGAGGATAATGATGATGGAGATGACAATAGCAATGAGGCATGATTGTAGATGAAGGCAAAAGTAGCTCATATAATAACAAACGACAATCTCCTGAATGCTTTGCCTCAGGAAGAATAGCTAATTGTGACTTGTGCGATCATGAACAAACTATATGCATGGATAAATGCACGTGGAATGGCTATTTTTTCACTCAAAACTTGTCATGATTAAGAGGTTTGTTGAACCAACAACATGATATCTTAGTCTTTGTTTCCTTCCTTTCATAATGTTTAATTTCGAACTCGAGGCATAAAGATGTTTGGTAAGTTCCGCCTAGTTTCATTAATATGTTTCTTTTTTCTCTGCACCGTCGATCTGACTCTTTAAGTTGTCCACCATCATCTAGTCCTTGAAATTGATAGGTTTTTCTCCGTTCTTGATGAAATTTGTGCTATCAGAGCACTAATGCCCTTGTTAGATTGAAATCTTCAGATATAGACCCACCCCACAATGACAAATAAAGCATCTGAACTGAAACTTGAACAAGGATCATGGGGGGCCATTGGTATGAATTAAGCGGCGGCAAGTTACAACCATCCTTTTGAGAGTAAACAGAGTATGCGTTGAGTTGGGGATTAGATATGAATTATCGAATGGAATTACATTAAGCGTGGTTAGTCATCGTCGCTGCTACTAAGTTTCATGCTACATTTGCTCATTTTGGTATATTTGTATCAATTTGATTTTTGGAATTGATTTCTTTGATTTGGGATCGCATGCAATGTATGTTTCTCTAGTCAATGCATAGTTGTGATAATCCTTCCGATCCTCATTCTAGGTATATGGTGTCACCGTATCAGCTAATTCTTGCGATTTTTAAGTCCAACTTCAGACTACATTTAATAAGGTCCTGGGCAATTGTTTGTCTCATGCATTTAATTTATAACAGATTTATGCACATGGCACAAATATAAGAAATATAGTTGCAACTCAATTTGCACAAGTAGCAACATTTCTATACTCCACTCATCATGGTTATTTCCAGGGAGGAAGTTTGGATGCCCCGTGGAGAGAATGGTCAAAAGTAACAATGGAGAAAATAAGAACAGCACAGTGTATGAGAAAATTGGACAGTTGAAGAACAAAATGTTCATATGCTGTGTAGTAAAAAAAATAGGGTGTTGGGAGTGAATGGCAGCATTAGAGGGAACTTAATTGATAATACACATGTATCATAAGATTAAGGGGACTTGCATTGCTTGGCCATATACAGCAAGTACCTGAGTCATTTTGAGTAAAATGCGGGTCATCGCCCAGTTGAACTGGGGGCAATCAATCCATGTTGGGCAGCCCAAAGCCTGCGTTGAGCATGCAAAAATGCCAACTCTTGGATTGGATGAGATGGATTATACACCGATTTCAGTATTCCAGCAATGATGGAATCTTGTAACTGCAAAGGCGCTGACGATAGCCCACTCCCAGCTTAGGTCAGAAAAATGAACCCAATGAAACCCCACACCAATTAATAGACGTGTCAGTGGCTGAGAAATGGACAGAAGAAAGCTAGGCCTGGACTGAACCAACATTTGACAGACATGGTTCAACCAGGTTAGGCAGACCCATGGCTCGAGTTTACCTAATAAATGAAGTACTCTGGCGCTACCCAGAAGTTTGATTTTTATCTATTTTCACTTGCATTTCCGTAATCTTTGTGTTAATAGTGGGCTACATGGGTGTGAGAATGGAAAGAAAATGGTCCAACGAAAGATGGACAGGTTGCCTAATCAAGGTTTTTTATGCTAAATTCATTAGATGTAATTGTAACCCATATACGTTGCCAGGCGAGTGACCCAAAGCCAGGTTGGGCTGGCTAGCTATCTAGCCCATTTGGCGTTGCCCAATGGCTAAGGTTTTTGTCCCTAGTCTAGGTCTAAAGATGATCTCGTGGTCTATGTAAAAGCAAGATATGCAATTCTATCACTGATGTTAACTTTGAAAATACAATGACAATTCAAATCATGAACTCGTCTCCATATCACTTGTTTGATCATCAGCTCTCCTTCCCAAATCACAGTAAATAAAATGTAAACCTAAATAATCTCAGTATTGGATAGTCTTGGCAACCACATTACAATCACAAGAGGTTAGAGGCGAATACAGGTGCATGATATAAACATCAAACTGAGAAACTAGAAAGTTTCTAGGTGGCAACAATGATCATGTGTTCTTGATATTCAGCATGGATCATGCCAATGTGCTTACAATGCATGTGCCTATTTTTGCATATATTGACAATGAATACATGCATCTCTAGATGAGCCACTTGTTGAGATTATTGAATAATTTTGATGATAACAAATGAAGACAAATATGCTTGGCATGAATAATCATTATTTTAAAATTTTGAATGCAAGCATATTACATAAATTGTTTTAGAGAATGAAGAATTCATTATGATCCATAGTGCATTAACC
>JAYJMB010028052.1:0-37748 GCA_036873735.1 Pouteria campechiana
ACAGCTTTGAGTGGCATTCCAGTGATTCACATGCAAACAATTCAATCAACATCTCGTGATTCGTGAACAAGTGAAAAGGCAAAAGCAGGAGATGTTAACTCCAGAAGCTAGCATGCCAAGGCAGCTGCAAGCATTCGTACATGATTCTGGATCGTATGCCACTGCTTCTAGGTAGTCGTTAATTTGGATCCGGAACCAATCAGGCTTCCAAGACATCACCAATACCACCAGGTAATTGCTTTATTAATCATTAATATATTCTCATTTCTACACAGCGATTGATCATGAGTTTCAAAACTCAGAACAGCTCTCGCACATCCATGCATTGGGCGGCTACAGTAAGACCAAAAAGGGACCTCAGATGAGACTTGGGAATATGAATCTTTCTTAAATGTCCCCAGCACTCTTGACCTCCTGCAAAACAGCAAGGTAGACGAGGATATTTAGAAAAGGTGCCCTTTCTAATTATGACAGTAATAGATGGAGGGAAAATGAAATACATCCAGCTATCCTAGTCTTACCTTGTTCTCAATTACGACTCCATCGGGAATTTCCAGCTTTGCCCCAGAATCCGCAATGATGCTCACCTTACCCTTATCGAGGAAACACCCATCACGAATGTCAGTAAAGCCGTTTTAGGATGACAGGTAATTTGAAGCAAAAAAGTAAAGAATTCAGGATGAATACATGATATATGTATGTATGTATGTATGTATGTATGAGCATAGATCAGAGGCAAGGTTCATGCATCAGCTGCTACATTTGAAAATGTGTAAGTCATTAGTTATTCCACTTGTTTTATGAGCCGAGGCCATGCTTACACATGCAAGATATCGTAAGCTTTGGCCCATTTAGCCTTACAATTTTATCCTGAAAGATACCTCACATGTTTGAAAGGCACTACAGGACCCAGAAAGTTGCTGTCATCATCCTCAGCGTTCTATTCTCCCCTCACCAGACCAAGGATACAGGATCCATTGTATATCACTATGTCTCAACATAGCCTCATATAGTAGCAGCCTCAAAAGTGGCTTTGATATAATTCTGCCATACCCCAACCTACATGCTCATGCATGCACGGTATTATCAGCATTGGCCCAATGGGCTTCGCGATTTTGCCCCCCCTAAAGGCAACTTGCTTCATAAAAGAATGAGTATACTTATAACCAAAAATCTCTTTCACTATACATCTGACATGAGATTCCAAAGGCACCAGAGTTCTGCAAAGACAACCACATGCACCAGATTTTTGGCCCAAATAAAGAAGTATTACAATCGGAGGATTAGGCACTAAAAATCGCCTAAAACAAAAATGAGGGAGCCAGCATCATAGTGTTACCGCAACAAATGTTTCCTCTTAGAAGAAAATAGTTGTGGGCCATACATTCCAAGTATGTTTATCAAAGAAAATGCTTTTCACTAGCAGTTGATGAACCAGTCAGAACAAAGTAATTCTGGAGAGTACCAAGACATCATAGGCAGGGCCCACATATGATGGATCACGATATTATCCAGATTGATCCACAACAAATGTATCTCAAAAACTCTCATAGAACATTTGAATTAATTGAAAAAACAAAAAAGGAGCTACCAAAACACAACAATCACCAAGATTTATAAAACTGAAAATATATATATATATACACAAAAATGGAAAGGCATTGCATTTGATACCTTTAGTGTTATGCCAGCACCAAACCATACATCACCAGCAACCTTCAAGCTATCGAGCTCAAGGATGCTAGGAATGGACTTGAAGCGGCTGAGAAAGTTGCTAACCTACAGAAAACAGAAAGAAGCAATCACTTGTAAAGACTCAATGTTGAATGGACTCATGGATCCAACCAAAGTCCAAGAATATGAATATTTCACCTTTTTGAATTCAGGTCCAAGCTCAATTGATGGGTTTGCTGGATTAGTTCTAGCACTGTTTCTGATGACAAAGCCATCATTTATAGTATAAAGATCCGACTACATAAATGAATAGCGTGTTAGCAACACCCAAGGTCCATAATCATGTGTGCTAGATCAATACTAAGAAAACATACCTGGACAAGGAGCAAGTCCGATGTTGCCTTCACTGGAAGGAATCGAGACCGAGGAACATTAACACCAATGGCATGGTCAAAAAACTGTTTCACAGAAAGATGAATGACACCAAGTGCTGTAAGGAACTGCATCAATCAACGCAACATATTGAACCTACAGAAATGCCTTTGGAAAATACCCGTATTGCTGCTCCTGCTGCTGTTTCCAGCTGAAGAACTTTAACACCATCAACCTCCTGAAAATTTCATCAACACTTATATAGTAGTCAGCATAATGAGTCATTTGGATTGGAAAAGAGTGTAAAACTTGCCTTGGGGTTTGGAATGATCTCCATTTTAAGTGCATCTGCCTCAACTAACCGTTTAATGGCACTCAAGCTCACCCACCTGAACAAGCAGGTATCAGCAATCTAACATGGTGGAGGCATGTAATAAACGAGTTGATGTTCTGGAGTTCATATTCACATACAAGTTGTTGGTATTGAAAATCTTGAATTTCTCTATGGATTTAAATTCATTTACCTGGACAAAGAGAAGGGAATATCACAAATCAGCTAAATATATCCTTCTAAAATTCACTACAGTGATGACTCCAACAAATGTGCATTGAAAGCATAGTTTGTAATACACAACACCAAAACTTGGGAAGAGGGAGTTAAAAAGAAAAGGAAGATAATCAGCATATGGCATGTATCTTACATGTACATCAGGAACCTGTGCAATTTCCAGCAGCTGCGTTTCATGATGAAAAGAATGGTGTCAAAAATTCGGCAAATTAGGTGAATAAATCAACTTGTAGCAGCAGAAAACAAAGAGTAAAACAAATCCCTTAAAGTCGAATTTTTACTATTCAAAGAATGAAGTGCACTAAACCTTATCTGCAGATCAAATTAGTAGTTTCTTTTTTTTTAGAGTGCATGCATGTGCTTTGAAGGGGGTCACAAGTTCATCTTGACCTTAAGATAAGCTGGCTCAAGTACAAGCCTGTATGTGAGTCCTGAACTTTAATTCAATGCCAATCCAAGCCAAACAAGCTCAGATTATTCAATTTACTTAATTTATATATTACATGGTTAGGGATTATTAGAAAAGATGTCAACATACTGGAGCTTACTGAGGACATAAGAAAATAAATGATTGTGACAATGTTATAGAATATGTTAACAAAGATAATAATGATTATGACATGTTATAAAATATGTTAATATACACAATATATAATACTATTACAGGATTAGGGATTACTAGAAAAGATATCAACATACCTGAGCTTACTAAGGAAATAAGAAAATAATGATTATGACAATGTTATAAAATATGTTAACAAACTATGACATGTTACAAAATACATTAATATACACAATATATAATACTCACATTATTTAAGGCACACTTTTTAATGCAATCAAGTTGAAGCTGAGGAAAGGTACCTATCAAGCACTTCCAGAACCAAACTGGGACAGGTGTATTCAAGCTCAAGCTTGGCTCAATTTCAAGCCCAAGTTTAACTTGTGAGCTTGGTTTTCAAGTTCAATCTTGAGCTCAAGCCTTGTCAAGCAAAGACAAGCTAGCTTGAAAACTGACTTGTTTCATTTGCAGCCCTACATTGCTTCGTAGCGACAAGACCTGAAACAGGTGCCTATTCAATCTTGGGCTTGGATCCTTTCGGAAGCAACCTTGAATTTCAAGTCCAAGATTAACTTGTGAGCTTTGTTTTCAATTTCAACCTTGAGCTCAAGCTTTTTCAAGCCAAGGTACACCAGCTTGAAAGCTAACTCGGCTCATTTACAGCCCTAAGTTGATTAGACCAGACCAATCAAAGGCAAACAGATCTGCTACACCCATTCAATGGAACGAACTATTCCGGTGCAAATATGGAGCCCATCCGCGGGTGCATCATGACCATCAGTACCCATGGATTGCAACCACTAGTATGATTCTTCTACAGATAATCAGGACTCAATTAACTTTTGTGTTATACAATTGAAGAAGATAACAAACCCATTCACATCCAGTTCACCAAACATCAGCATGCATAAGTGCCAATTAACTATATGTTCTACAACTGAAGAAGATGAATGCCCTCATTCGAATCCAGGTCACTAATTTTCAGCATGCATGGGTGCCAATATGAATTTTCTAGAGACAACATGCACGCATAGGTAGCAATTAATTCTTCTAAAGACAACAAGGTCCAAGGAACCATAAACCAAGTGACTGAAGATGATAGAGACACAAAGTGCAAGAAAGCATCAGCAAGACATACCTGAACCTTTCCTTCGTATGAGATAAGGGTACCACCTTTTACATCTGCCAATGTTTTTGGGGTCACCTGCACAAAATACGAAATGATGAGGAAAAGCCTTCAAGCTGGAATGGCAGGCACAAAGAATAGTGACTCTGTTTACATACCTCCATACAGTATTCGTTTTTGTGTTTGATCAAATGATTTAGTATTTCTGTTGCATTGAGTCAAGAAGCACACACATTACACAATCTTTTCATCTCTATTATTAAAACACTAATGGTTGAGAACAAACACAAAAAATGAGCATATAAAACATTAGAAACTTTCAATGCAAGACACAAATTGTCCATGAAAACAAGGATACTTGAGTCAACCAAAGCACCAAGATTATCTGAATTGGCAACAAAAACATACTCCTTGCCCTGAAAAATAATGATAAAAACAAAATAACAAGAAAAAAGAGCTTGATTGCATGACTAAATTTATAAATTTGGAGAGCATTAAAATAAAATTGTATGAAAATGTGAGACCTATGCAAACCTGTGATAGTAAGGCATCAAGCTTGCCACTATTCTTCAAGGAAGGGAACACATCACCATGACCAGGAGGGTACCTTCATAATAAGACAGTCAATATGACAAAAAAAGACATCAATACAAATTTGGCCCTTTTAGTTCAGTGATGAGAAAAAGAAAAGTAAAACAAAGGCCACCCTAGAACAGAGAAACAAGATAAAACTAGGTTTTACCGTTTGACTTTTATTCAGATGCAAGCAAACAAAGAAGAATCCCTGATGAGTTAAGAATATTAACTCAAAAGCTTTCAAAAGGCTTGCTAAGACTGAGATTAAATTTTAGAAATAAGTATAAGACCTCATGATAAAGAAATGAAGAATAAATATAATGTTAAAATGAAATTGGATCTTCTTGAGGAATTATTTCAAACTTGCAATAAATGCTAATTAAATATCAAAGGTATCACCATGAAATGCCCAAATTTAACAAGTTTACCAAAAGATGCCCTGGGTATTTGGAAAAAGACAATTTTGAAAATCCATGGTAAAATAAGGCAGCTTACCTCTCATCCTTCCTAGGCCCCACATTGGCAGGATACTAGTGAACTAGTACATCCCTTTTTACAGTAAAATAGGGTTGGTTAGTCTTAGATGAGAGGCCCATGTGAATCTAACTTTTCAAAGTTAATCTTTGATTCTCTTTTTACCTTTTTCTTTTCAATTTTCTTTGTTTCATTTTCTTTTTACTGTGGATGTGTGAGTAACAAGTCAGGATTCTAGTATTTCAGACCTCTTAAAGAATAAAAACATTTAGGCATTTCAACACAATACATGTGAGATTAATAGCCACAATGTCAAACCTTGCTAGACTTTTGAGCCAGTGAAAAGGGTGCACAAGTTGAAATCTAGGAACTTATCCAATAGAACATTATGCACAGCATTTTTCTTCAAAGATGAAAATTTGCAATGTTTCACACATCCAAGGAGATGAGAAATCAGTAAGAAACATTGTCCATGATTTGACACTAATAAATAGTCCAAAGTGTTGAGGGCCTCAATCTTTTGACTAATATGTTCCAAGTAGCTCTTTTCAATACTTTCGGCTTATGAAAGTTCATTCTCCTTTTAAAACTTCTCCTCATCTAATCCCCATGAAGGAGTTCAGTAACAACAACAAAAGGTGATATGAGCACACTACGTCTGACTAATAAACATGGAATTCATAAAACTAGTAATAAACACAGCATATGACATACCAGCCATCCTTGCCTGTCTGCCCTTTGCATGGCAATGGCAGAAAATCTTCAACAACCAAACGTGGGTATTGGCTCTAAACAAGATAAATAAATACAAATCGTTCAGTTGCAAACTATTCTGCTCAAAAATACAGATACAAATACACTTCAGCATGTCTTGCAAAGACTTGCTAACCTGATTAAAAGTATGAATCTCTATGTTTGAGTTGGCATATTTCTCCACAATCTTCAAAAGAAAGGTTGAGCTGTTAAATTAAGCTGTACACAGTAGAACTATAAACAAATTTCATAAATATCACTCACCTTCAGAGTATCATCATGTGTATTGAATGAATTCATTAGAAGCAGTGGTACACTGCACCCATACTTAGAATTGAGGGACTGTACAGAAAAATTGAAAATGGTATATCATACACAAGCCCAAGATGGAATGGACAAAGAAAAGAGAGCGATTTTTTTCTTCTTTTCACATTTTGAAGGATAAAACAAGCACTTTATGATGCTAAAAGTTTACCTCAATCTGCTTGACAATCAAATCAAGAAAAGTCAATCCATTGCGAACTTCAATAACAGACCTGAATGAAATAGGGAAGTAGAGGAAAAAAAAGAAAACATTAGGCAATATGGTCACCTAAAAGCAATTGGCATTGAAATGGACATGAGATAGAAATGAGCACATGCGCAGAAATAACATCTTAGGATGTGAATCTAGGATTAAACGTGAGAGGTTAGATAGCAACACTTAAAACTATCAACTTGGTAACTCAAAAAAGGGGGAAAAAGACATAATAACAACTTCTGGTCGGTTACAACTTATTAATAAAAAATAAAAAAGGAAGCATTATTTTAATGAATTAAAATTGTAGAGGAAACAGTGGTTTAGAGAACTTTTACAGCTACACTACAGGATACACCACCCCATGCAAATATTACACAAGCTGATAGAAGGCAGAGGAAATTCTTCAAGTAGTGAAATACAAGGATATAAATGATGGACCTTTGAACTTGGGACTGTTGAATGATTGGCACTTAGACATCAAATCAGCTTGGACCACTCCAGCAATGCAAATGTCATATTTGTGAAAGTTTTGGTTAAAGACCAATAAAAGCACAGCCCGATATTGGTATGATTCAATTTGGATTAAATAGATGTGAACTATCCAGCTGGGAACTATAAAATTGACCACAGATTAGGCAAGCTGCAATTCATGTAGTTATGATGCATTCTGAATTGCGAAGAAAAAATGCTTCTGAACCTGATTAGTCAACAGAACCATCACTAGACTGGATAAAGTGGACAATTGAACCAAATGCAGTAATTTGGTCCAACATTTCCATCTTGAATTCAGTAAAGGTCTCCCTTTGCAGGTGCTTCTTCAATAGTTCCCATCAACCAAGTAGGCTCAAGGATGAATTTGGCAAAGGATCTGGAGCAATCTAATACTATTTTATAATTGATTGGGAAACAGCCAGGAGAACCGAATAGAGAAACTTAACCTATCTGCTACAGCAAGCCACCTAACTGCATGTATGAACCAAGTTTGATCTGACAGTCCATTTCGGCCATTCCTGATCAATAGTCATCTAATCAAGAAGTAATGAAAAATAGGCCTACGGTTGAACAGAAGTGAGGAATGCAATATGCTAAAAGAAAACCTCTCCCCATATGCAACTAAACTTAGAAAATCTCCTATAAAACAACTGAATAATGAAACTCATAACAGAAGCAGCATACTAAAATTGCTACAGAAGAATCTGATCATCAAAATCAGATGTAAGCTTACTTAGGACCAGTGCAACCCATAGTCGTTCCCAATCCTCCATTCAGTTTCAGCACAACAAGCTTGTCAAGAAGGCTCTTAGTCTCCGACAGATCTGCATTTTCATGAATTGTTACAGTATTTTCCAAATCCTGATTACAAATTTTCCAAGTCCTGATTACAAACTAACTCCATGAAAAAAAAGCGCAGCATCTTCAATTATCAGATATCACTCGCGCTAGCATATATTTCAGTAAAGTACGAAGAACAGGATATCGGATGATACCTTCGGGAGCTGCCTCCATGCTGTCATAGGGAACAACAACATCATCCGTTGGCGTCTCGATCTTGCTCCACTCGATGTGCTGCGCTTCTCCGCTTCAATGCAATAAAGCAGACAAAGAATCAAGCACAGAAAATCAAAGATTTAGATAAATCAACCCAGTTCGATTTCTGCTACCTGAGATAACGAGACACGAGACTCACGAATCCAGATTTCTCGTTTTCACTGCGATGGGAAAAGAAAAACAGAAATCCTGGATCAGATCCGAGATCTCGGAAGCTAAGAGTACGGAAGAAAGCAGAAATGAAGATCGGATGCAAAGATTGCTTCCGCATGCCTGATCTGAGTAAGGCCAGCGACGGCAGATTGAAGCTTCGGCAGCTTCTCGGCCTCGGAAGCGAGCACGGCCGCCATGAGAGAGATGTCAAGGGCCTGAAATGAGTGAGAGGTGATAAAGAGGCAAAGAAGGAAAGCAGGGGCTGTGGACAGCAAAATGAGGGAGGCCTTATATAGCAAAAGAGGAAAGGCGCTTACGGTCTCCGTCAGATGCCCAGGAATCACAACAATCGCCAATGCTACGTCTGTTTCTGACCAATCGACGACGACAGCTAGCATACCAGGGACTAAAAGCGCACATTTACCCAAAAAAATAAAAATTAAAAAAAAATCTCATGATAAATGAAGATAGTTATAAATATATATTTAAAAAAATATTACTCCAAATGCCAATGTTTAATAAATAATAAAATATATAAGAGATGTACACATACAATAAGAAAATTTAGTATCATTTTAATACATAAAAATTAAGTACATGTTAATATAAACATAAGTAAATAATGTATACCAAATACGTATGAGTTTTCAATAATTTACAAAAGTCATCATAGTTGTTTAAAAAAATAAGGAAAGTAATAGTCAAAATAGGCTTTAAGTGATAATTTATAAAAAATTATTTCAGAATTATCAATAAATTATAAATAATATTAATAAAATAAAGATAATAGTATACATCAACGGAATATGCGAGGAGAATGCCCGAGGTGGCGCCTCTTTCACGCAAAGAGACACCGACGCGTGCCTTGGAAGTGACGTGGAGAAAGAAGCGCGAGTAGGAAGTGGCACTCGTTCCGTTGGCAGATGATGGCGCGGGGTCCGCGATGCACGAGATCCGGACCAAGCGCGCGGGTGAGAAGTTGCAGGGACCCCTGCCGAAACAGAAGATCGAAACGGGAGCTAGTCGCTTGTCATCCGATCCGAAGGAGTTGCTAAAAATTCGATGAAGTCGCGATAATCTTTCTATTGATGATCTTTTGATAATTTCCAATATCTCTGGCACGTGCGGCGAACAGGTAATGAATGTCATCATCATTATCAGCAGACAACGAAGGACGAATGCCTTTACATCGACCGCAAATGTCGCGCGGCAAGGAAAAAAAAAAAAAAAAACAAAACAAAACAAAACAGAGACGATTGACTGTCCGCGGCGTACTGCACCGAACCTTCTACCGATGAATCGCGGGCTTGCGACCCAGGTAGTTGTGGGAGAGACGCGCGGGTGGAATCCATTTCCAAGCGCCAAGCGCCCACAGATCTGGCCGACTAGACGAACGTGGGAGACATCAATTAGCGGACTTAAAAATGATTTAAGTTTTATTTGTCTAAAACATACGTGTCAAGATGTTGTTGGTTTTTCCATGAGAGGCGCAATTCTCATGGAAGCCTTTATTGTTAAGTTAATGTCGCGCTGGCAACACTCCAAATGACTTGATTGCTCATGGAGAGAGTGTCACAGTGAGAGTATATTAAAAAAGTATACGAGTAAATGATACCAGTAACGTAAGAATTTTAATAAGAAAATAAAGAAAAATGGTTTAACATATAGATAATGATAAAAAAAAAGTAAAATTATTATTATTGTTAAAATATCATATTATTGTAAAAATGAGTGTAAAAATGAGTATTATTAATATACTCCATTCCTAAAGCATTCAAATAGAGCCAACCTTAAAGGCATTAAAAATAGGACATTGTTATCAAAATCGGACCAGCTGGTCCGTTCTAGTGTGGTTCGGTCTAGTAATAAAATGTTTATTATTTTAATATTATTAATAGAATAAAATGGTGAATTGAAATAATATATTATTATACCAAAAGTTTATATATTTAGATTAAGAATAATATTATAGTTTAAAATTTTATTGTATTATTTTTTAAAGAGAAAGTTGAAATTTTATTAATTTTCATTTCAACCGGTTGAAATGACCGGTTAAACCATTTGAAACATAAACCGGTTATGACCGGTTAAACCATCAGTACGGTTCTAATAACACTAACATAGGATTTTTAATAAAAATATAAAATAATTAAAAATATACATAAAGTTAGAAATAGTACAATTATTATTATTATTAAAATGTTATATTAGTGAAAAGGAAATGTAAAAAAAAAAAGGTGTATTGATGATATCTCTTTTCTTAATGAATCCAAACATGGCCTCAAAGAGCGGCTAGCTTAATTATGTAATCATCTTATACTAGTTAAGCCTCAAATACCATCTAAAATCAAAACATTTTCAATGTAATTAGAAGTTACCCTTGTAATGATCTCATGGATTAAATTTGACACTAGGAGGTCCAAGAACAAATATAGAAATAATAAACACATGTAATATTTTTCTATCTATGGCGATAGTTTTATTTCTTCATAAAATTGTTTACATTTTTTATTGTTATTCCTTAATTATTTTATATTTATTGCTTAATGATTAACATCATCATTATTATTATTGTTGTTGTTGTTGTAATGATTATTATTATTATTATTGTTATTATTATTATTATTATTATTATTATTATTATTATTATTATTATTATTATTATTATTATTATTATTATTGTAATGGAGGCCTTTTGCACGGGAGATTTCGACCGATGGCTGACGTCGCATAGCTATCTAGAAAATGGATGGTACTTGGGAGATGGGAAGCCCTTGTCGTGGAATGTGTCCGATCTGACATGAACCGTCACGAGCAATTGCATCCATATATACTTGCATCGCAAGGTCGCGAAATAAATACAGAGCCTGTCTGACAAAAAGTGTAATGCCAACAGGCCACGAATTCTTGACGGGTTGGCCGATGGATGAGGGATGCAACCGTCGCTTGCTAAAATGAGCTTCGTTGCTGTTGGTGTTGGGTTTTCCGGTTGCAATGCAGATATTGCAATTGTAGCATATTTATGTCCCTTTTATTCCTACCTATGTGTTAAGAAACTCCAACATAAGATATTCCTTTTCCAGATTCTTATTCTAATGTAAGTTATATTCCTTCTATAATGCGGTCCATAAGATTCAGGACGGTTCCCTAAAAGAAAATCCTGAAAGAACTAGGAATATCTATTTCTCATAATAGGAATCTAAATCTGATGTAGCACAATGCAAATTTGGACATTTGATATGCTGTGTTAGAGTTTCATAATTCTGTGCAAGATGCATTGTCTCTATTCAATTCTATTTTTAAATTACCCAAAGCTTCAAACTGGCTATAAAAGGAATTATCCCATGCATGTCACACATTCAAAGTGCCTATTTAATTTAGCTTTTTTAAGGCTTGTAATTTAAGCTGGACTAAAAAACAAGCTATGTTTAAAGGGAGCTTATAACAGAGGCATATAAGCCCGTTTTGTCGGATAAGTCATAACGACACCTGAGAAGGTAGTTTTTCACTTATTTATATTATTTTTTATTTACCTAATACAACCTTAGAAATATCACTGAATTTCCAAAATAAGCTGATTATTGCATTTTCATAGATAAGTCATAAGCACCTAAGAGACAATTTTTTGCTTATTAAACTTTTATTTTCCTAAGCTAATCCTACAAATATAACATAATTTTTAAAATACAAACTTTTGTATGTAAATCTATACATTCAACTCACTTCCAACAGTCTTAATAATACGAATCTATGCATTAATCCAAGTAACATTAGGCTCAAAAATTTTCCAATTTAGCCAAATAGTATTTGGCACATTGATTTAAAGATTTTTAAAAATCATTAATAAGAACAATTTAGGGGAACATGGTGATCTAAATTAATATCAAATATTTAATTAAATAGACCCATGCAAGTAAATAGAGCTGGGTTGTAAATTTTTCATTAATTATTTCAGTTATGGTATCTTAAACATCATTGTCCAGGCATTTTCACTTATGTTGGCATTGTTTTCTTTCAACAGTTATATGACTATTACACTTCCTCTGCCCAACCAGGCCTAGAAACGAGTTTTCTAGTCCAAATATGGCCACGTGTGAGAAAGGACACACCACCTCGAAGAGAGATGCCTTCCCAAAGTGAAAAATAAATGTTTCCACCATTGATGTATTCGAATGGTCGAAAAAGACCAAGGTTTTGCTAGCGCAAGGAAAGCATGGATGACATTAGTTTCATCGTATGTAACTATTTTAGACCTGGAAGTCGTATCCAACGACTCTCCATGGTGGTGGTTTTGCGTGGCACATGGGATCTCGAGATGCCAGTCAAAATTCAAAGGGTGACAAATTCTATATTACAATGGGGTCGTAGGCATGAAATCCATGATCCCGTTGAATGGAATTGCACGGATTTACTTGGGAAATCCATTTTCCAACCATTGATTTGACGTGTATTTTCTCCATAATTTTATTATTATTTATATCTTCGTTGTTATTCTTATTTATTTTAACCTTATTTACTGTATGAGTGACATCATCCTACATTACTACATTGATAACGTGAATTTTGGTTCCGTTCAATTCAAATATAGGAAATCAAAGGGTTCTAAGGGTCTCCTTGATGGTATTTATTAAACTCGTTTAATAAACAATGTAGTAAAAAAAAAAGCTGGGAATCAAAACTTCCTTGTAAACATAAAAAAACTGGCTTTTATAGTTCCCAAAAGGGCAGTGAAATTTAGCCAAACACTCCAAAAAGCATTTTTACGCTGTAAAAACGCTTTCAGCACTCGTCGAGCGGCGGGCCAAACAGGCCGTAAGCCGACTGAATGAACCAACTTGAGGATGGTTAACCAAAGTTGAGGAAAGGAAACTCGCTTCTAGTGTGACTCGAGGGAGCCACGTGCCCACGTCAGAACTCTCATCTGTGGTTTCGCCCATTAAAGCAACGACCTAAACGTGGTCCAACAGATGCCCGTCCAAACCGCTGGCCTGATCATTGCGCATGGGTCGATGATAAACCTTGGATGAGTGTCGACCAGTCAAAAAGTCATAGACTCAGTCAGCCAATAAAAGAACACTAAAAGTAAATTTTTATCTTATGGTCAAATGCATATATTAGTAAAAAAATATAACGTATACCAATGCATTTATGGAAAAAATGAAATGTTTTTTCATTAAATTATACGTTTAAAATAAACATTCTTGAATGGTTGTCATTAACCATTATTTGTCTTTAGCCATCTAACAAAAGATGGCTTCTTCCCATACTCTACTAAGGAAAAGATTACTCCAATCTACCTGCCAAATCCCAATAAGGTAAACCTAACCTCAACCTTATTTATGAAAATTCTATTCTAACCCTATTTGTAGATCCAGTCAGGTTGATGTTAACTCAATTCTAAAATTTGGGTTAACTTTAAGTTAGATGCAAATTGACATTTTTTATGTTTATACATTTTAACATATTTAATACATTAATTAATTGCAATAAATATATTTTCAAATATATATTTTGATATATCAATGTTAAAAGGACAATTTTTATTTACTTCCTCAACCTTTTTCAAATTTTCAATTTTCATTTTATAACTATTTATTTTGTATGTTCACTTATGCTTTTGAGAATATTTTGCAACCTATGACTAATGACTATTAGGGTTTGTAACAAAAGTTTGATCGATCAAAGTTTACTTGATTAAATAATAACTTCCATTGAATTTTATAGCCCACCTAGGCATGATTAGGCTCATATAAAAGTACCTTTAAACTTTGCCTCGCAGATTTGTAATGATCTATGGATAAGATCACGAAGATAGATCCTAAAAATTGAAGATCTACATATATTGAGATCATTGAATTGTCAATTTTTTTTCAAACATTGTGACTCACTTTAGTAAGATTATGACCATTAAAGAGTGTTTCTCGACTATGCTTGACCAGATCTCAATGGTCAACGAGTTAGATCATAGAGATGAAACTTAAAAATTACAGATTTAACTAAATAAAAATCCTTGAATGGTTCAATTTTGATTGAACTAGCCCACCTTAGCATGATCATTACCATTAAAGGGTATCTTTGGATCATGTTTGACCTGGTATTGATGAATAAGAGATCATATTAACTTGGTAGATCTTACTTTGAATGTTTTCACTTGAAGGATACACCATATCCTTAGTTTTAAAAGTGACTCTTAGTCACATGTAATCGACTATATACGACTCTATGAGCATTGCTTAGTTGAGTACATATATAGTCAACTGCAAATGTAGTCAATTATATGTTTTATCATTTTCTAACCATGATTACTTATAGTGGCTTATTGCAAAATATTTTTAAAAATAGCTAAGTCAATAATTATAATGCAAAGATTGAAAAATATTTGGAAAATAAGTAGAAATTACCCATGTTAAAAACAAATATATTAGGGTTAGAATGTTGGAGGAGGGCAGAGGGCAACATTGACTTTTAAAAGAGGGATGAAGTGGATTTAGATTTCGAAGTTGCATTCCTATTATAAATAATATAAGTAATATGAGGTAAATTAAAGACTAAGCAAGGTTTTTTTTTTCCAAGTGATTGAAAATGAATTGGGTTGCATAACCGAATCCAATTCAATTACCAAATCAGACTGCATTTTGCGGCACACCTTACCATAGCAGCAAAAGAAGTGGTCGCAGCCCACAAAAAACGCCGGTTCAAGCTTTGGTTTGCATCTCTCCCATGCAGCACCCTCCACCGCCGGGTGCTCTACTTTATTCGCTCTCACCAACGCGTGGGTCTCCTTAGTAGGCTTAGTAGGCTTGCGACCCGTGGGTTGATTTGTAAATGAAAAAGTGGAGGCAAGATATTTCAGGTTCACGTGGCCCTAACAACGGACGAACTGCCTATATTTGCGGGCCTGCAGAGGAGGCTAAGCTCATGGGCGCAGCTTGCTGGGTGTTGGATTTGATTCGACGAAGTCAGGCTGCGTATGAGGAAGAAATTGCATCTGCTGCGGGCGTACAGTTGAAATTTTCTTCACTTCTAACGTGCTAGATTCTACTGAGCACAATTGAGATTTTTTTCACTTCTACTGTGCTAGATTCTACTGCGGGCGTATAATTACGATGGATTGGATTTACTTTCTCCTGCATATAAAGAACCAATGATTGGATCTAGCTTTGCCACCCTCTCTCTCTCTCTCTCTCTCTCTGTCCTTTCGACTCTCTCTCTGTCCTTTCGACGGTGACGTAATGCATTATGCGTGTATGTAGCTTTCTTGATGTGAAGTCAGTCCCAATGAAGGGTCGAAACTGGGCTGGTTCGTTTCCGGTTTCGAGGTCTCAACCCTGGTACAGTTTTTTCAAATACCTACCAAACTCTACGTACATGGTGGGTAAGGTCGGCCTCGTCCCAACCGAATTGACCGGTTCTCAACCCAAACCTTATCCTTTTACTTTTAAGAGATATATAATAAAAATTTATTATAATCACTTAAACACAGTATTATTAAAATCGGACGAGTTGGTCCGGTGTCCAACCGCCAACCTGTCCACTGCCAACTATCTTTCCCTCTCCATCTCTAGTTGCCGACTTCCTCCCGTAGCCCGTCGTAAACTGCAAACAGAGTCAATAAACCCTCTCCCTCTCACTCGACCACCCTTTGCGCCAAACCCAACAACCCATTCCAACGCCAGGTGCCTATTCCTCTCCATCTCGGATTATCGAATCCCTCTCCAGCCCTGCAGTAAATCGTGAATAGACCCTCTCCCTCTCGTCCGACTACCCTCTACATAGAATTATTGAACCTAACATCCCATTCGAATCGATTGCCTCTCCCTCTCTATCTCTGGTCGTCGACTCCCTCTCTGTCTCCCTCACACATTCCTCGACTATCAACGGCAACCTCTCTCCCTGTTACCCATATCGCCTCAACAAACAGGGGAGTCTTTCCAGCTATGTAATTGACGGTAGCTCCAGCATCTCTGGCATCCCTTTCAGCTTTAGCATCTTCATATTGGTGAAGGTGGTGTCTTTTTCAGTTCCTATGAGCAGTGGTAAGGTTTTTTTTCTCCAGATTTTAGATCTATGTTTCTCTATTTTTGAAACCAATAATTTTTTTAATGTAAGCAATTAACATGAATAATTATGTGGATTCTACTTGCATGTGTTTTATTTTTTAATATTTTTATTTATGCACATGTTTTTATTTATGCTTAAACCTTTGAATAATTAGCATGTGTTTTTATTTATGATTGAACCTTTGAATAATTACATAAATTATTATATCTTATTTCTTATTATCTTGGGTCATAAAATCATTACTTTATGCATAATATAGTTATTATATTATTTAAAAAAATTATAATATTTATATATTTTTAAAATTTATTAATTTTTTATAACATCATAATGATATTATGATAATGTTACGGTTCAAACCAGTTAGATTGACAGGTTCAAACTAAACCAGCTTATTGGCCAATTTAATTATCAATTCAGTTCTGATAACATTTCTTAAACACTCATTCATTCTTAGAATCAATATTCAAACACCTTATATAAACTAAACAAGAAACGAATGGTTATAAGATCTAAAGTGTTGAAATTTATTCAACATTTTCCAAACCTAAACTGACATTCATATCATTATCACCTCCCACTCTAAAAAATTAAGAGACTTTTAAGATTCCTCACACTTTATAGAATTCTTCCAATTAAAATTTAGATGGACATGGATGCAGCGTCAGCATAATAGGATAGAGTATTTTGGGAAGAATGAGAGATGTATTTTCTTTTAATATTTATTAATATTGTGAATTGAGTCGATTTCCCCTTATTGACCAAACCCAACATGCTCAATTAAAATAGTTGTCCAGTACCAAGTAGGGTAAGGTTAATATTAGGTTTAGGTCGTGGCTATGCGGTTTCCAAGCGCCAAAAGAATGCCTAATGTGAAATCACGCATCAACTCCCATTCATCACGCTGCTAATAGATGGGACAAAAAATTAGGAAACGGTGATCTGAATCATTCAATTGCTTTCTTAAATTATTCAAAACAAGGAAGGAATAATAATAATAAATAAATTATTTAGGCAGGAAAACTAACTATTTTACTAAAACATTTATCTTAATATAATTTGAAAAATTCAGGCATTAAAACATTACAATTTTAACATCGCGGTTTATAATTATACTTATATGCCCTACGGATTAGATTGAGATAAAATTATGATTTTTTAAATAAAATAATTTAATCAGAGACACTGATTTGATAATAAAAGTTATTTGATTTAAATAAAAAATTTAATCTTTAATTCAATATAAACTATAAAATAGGAATATAATATTACTATAAACTATGATATTGGAATAATAATAATTTAATGCTTAAAGTTGCCAATCAATATAAATATTTATAGTGATAGTTGTTTTTATCTAAATCTTTATTAATTATGATTATCTATTCGAGAAATATTTTAAATAAGGTCAAATAAATTTTTGAACAGTTCAGATCATATTTCGTTATTTCATACCCCACTTAGAGTGGTGACGGATTCCTGTACGTCGTCATTTTTTTCAAAGATGGTTAGTCGCAGTGAGAATAATGATAGTGAAATAGTAATAAAAATAATATAATATTTTTTGTGAAAAATAAATCTGATATAAAAATATATTTAATTTTAAAAATATAATAACCAAAACAGAGTGAGAAGTTTTTCTCGCCTCAAAAAAGAATATTACCCAAGCCCGAGCGCCTGTCGCTTGGCCTCTCGTATTACATGGGCCCGGTGCAAAAATTAGGTATTATCTCCAGTACATCACCATCTCAATAAGTGGGACACGGAAATAATGAAATTACCATCCGAATCATTCAAAATGTTGTATAACTCATTTAAACCTTTGAAATAAAAATTTATCTTGGTTAACAAAATATTTAAATGAACAATAACTATCATACTAAAATATTTATATTATCACAATTTGACATTTCAAGCATTACATTATTATTATTTTATCCATAGTAATTATAATAATACTGTATTCCCATTTTATAGCTTATATAGATGCGAAAAAATGAAAATTTTAGTTAAATCAAATAATTTCTATTATCAATTCAAAAATTAAATTTTAAATTTTTACCTCAATCTCATATGTAAAATAGGCACATAACATTATTATCAACTATAATTTATTAAATGATAACGTTTCAATGAAGAAATTAATTAAATTATATTAATGCAAAAATTTTAGTGTATTAGTTATTTTTCATTTAAATATTTCATTAGTTAATACTAATTTTTATTTAAAACTCTAAAATGAGGTATAAAACATTTTGAATGATTCAGACCATAATTTCCTTATTTCGTTTTGCCCACATATTAAGATCGCTATGCACTTTAGTTGATATCTGATTTTTGCACCGACCGTTCCTTCTCCGCGGCCAACATGGGAGGCCACGCGTCAGGTGATTGGCTTGCGGTGGCTGTCGCACGCAATTCGCTCCCATACATCGCAGCCAAGGCCTCCGCCTACCAACGAAACCTAAAGCCAAAATCCAAGAGTGAGCTGAGCTGTCCACTGCAAAATATTTAAGATCTAAATTATTATTTAATTATTTTTCTCAAAATGAAATTCTCATAAAAAGAATTATAATCATGAATCCGCTATGTAACCTAATATAAATTAAAAAAAAACAGCAGCTAAACCAAATATATTGACTATTATTTTAATAATATTATTATAGAAATTTTTAATCAAATTCATACTTTTTTCCTAAATAAAATTTTATATTAATATTTAAAATATTATTATAATATTTATATGAATAATATCAATTAGAAAATAGTTGTTTTAGAATTTTTGTTCTTACAATTCATACAACATAACTGATATCCTTATTTTTTAATTCATATTATTAAAATTTAAATAAAAAACAGACGGTTTAGATATGATAAATAGAATGCTTCATGATCAAGGAGCGGGGTGCTCACGAAGCCCGGAGCCTCTTTCGCCCGTGTCTTCTCTCCACGTCGCTTCCCATGCACGTGTCGCTCTCTCTTTCGTGAAAGAGGCGCCATCTCGCCCGCTTCTCGTCGGCAGATGTTCCGTTGGAATAGTTGCAAACGCCTCCCCTGTGATTTGCATGATTGAAGTACGGCTCCTTGTTGAAAATAAAGCGACCTGGGAGCAATTAGCATCTTGCGAAGGTACCTCTCTCCACTAATTCTAATTTAGCTGCTCTTCATCGACTGCTGCTTTTGCTAAATTTTATGTTGTGATGTACAATGTACGGATTCTAACGTGCACCATGAGTATTCCCATGTGAAAACCAGGTTTGATGCACACATTCTATTAACCTTGAAATTGGTCTCTCAACCTATCTATGAAACTATGGTACTTACATCCATTGTTTGTTTTATCATACTATCTTTAATATATTTTGAATATTTTTTTGGTTGTTATCTTCGATATTATCTTTGATGATATATTTTGAAGTTAATTGATAAATTATCTTATAGAAAATTGATATTTTTGTCTATTATAGATTTTAACAATGTAATAAAAATATTATTGATAATATTAAAAATGGTATCAATTTTATCTCTGTTTTATTAATTTTATCTCCAATTTATGAATCATATTCAAATAATATATTTTTTTATTGATTATTAGTCGAAGTCTATTTTTATTGGACATTAAATGTTAGAATTTAAAGTAATTGTTTTGTGTTACATGTGTATTTATAATCATTTTAATTTATCATAGACTTTTATTAATTTGTTCAGTTTTTAAATATTTGATAAAAAATATATTATCTTTAATAAAAATGATGACATCTTTGCTGAGTCATCATTGTATCCTTATTTTAGATTTTTCATAATTATTGATATTTTAATGGAATTCAAGTCACTCATTTTGTTTATTACTATTATTTATTTAAGATATCATAAATTGTTATAATTAGATATGTTGGTGGGCTATAGTAAATTTAAACTCATAAGATTATTTAAAAATTCTTTTTTGAATATTGTGATCCACCTATGTATTTAATCTTAGAAAATTTTAGTATCTTGAATAACTAAATAGTAATAAAAATAAAGAGTAACTTGGATTTGATAAAGACATCAAGGATTTTAGGAAATGAAAACACTCCACATCAAAAATGCTTTCATTAAAGGATTTTCTTACATTTGCTAAAAAAGTTTCCACCAAAATTAAAAGTGGGAATGCTTTATGTGGGCCCTATCAAGATAATTTGATGAAATTTAATCTATTCAACATGTTTAATACATTGCATTTAGTTGGGATTAGAAAAAATATTATCATAAAAGAATCATGATATGCTATAAGATTAGGACCATTTGAGAATATACACAAAGGGATGCGATATAATAAAAAACTTTATAGAGAGCTCATGGTGAAAATATTTTATTTTATATTTTAAAAATTTATTCCATTAACAATATTTAAAATTAGGTGTTTAGCTAAGATGTAAAAAAGAATATCATTTGGAGACTTGAGTAGACCACAATTTACTTGATAATTTTATATAATTTTAATAGATCCATATTAACTTTTAAATAAGATAAAATTTATGACTTATCAAGTCTCTAAATAATATGATTTTTTGCATCTTAGCTAAACAACTAATGTTAAATATTATTAATAAATTAAAATTTCAAAGTCCACTTTTAAAATATAAAATAGAGCATTTTCACCACAACTCCCCATCAAAAAAATTCATAGGATCATAAATTCTTACCATGTGTGTGATTTACTAATATTTTTGTTCAAAATGATTTTGAATAAAAATGCTAAAAAGATAATGTTAAGCATGATAAATGAATTATATTTCATCGGATAATCTTGGTAGCGCCTAACAGAGCATTTTCATTTTTATTCTTTGTCTCTCCTTAGAGCCAAAAAAATCCATGCGCTCCAGCATATTAACCGTTGATTCATGCGAATGAAAGCACGACGGATGAATTAGAGCAAAAGAGCCAAAGCCTAGGGCCATTCACACAATCACGAGTATGCCTTGCACACTGACGGGTTAAAAATAAAAATAAAAATCTAATTCGTATTTGGGTTTGTACTCTCTCGTCCTATGTGAGCATCTTTCCTGTACAAGATGAAAACACAAAACACTACCGCACCTCCTATTCGAGCTTACAGCCAGCAATAGCCATGATCTGTCGCTGAAACAAGAACAAGCTTCAAGTTCTCACACGCCTAACAACCTCGGCAAAGAGGGAGAGGAAGTTTCTGTTCATTCTTTATATAATGATTTCATGTTTCATATAATTTGCAAAAAGCTACCTTTTATAAAAAAATAACTTAACCCCATTTAAGAATCGAATCAATTAACAAAAATGCTCTTGCATATAGATGCACAATATTTATAATTTTTTGGCCATTTTATTTTTTCCTAGATCCAAGCCAACTATCATCTCTGTTATTATTATTTTTATCTAAAACATAAATATTATAATAAAACCATTAAGAGGTATAGTTTAAATATTTTTTAAAAAACAAATATAGATCTATTAAATTTTTCCTTTAATCAAACATTCATACTTTTGAAAATATTTCTTCTAGATAAAAAATTTCTGACAGAGATGATAGTTGGCTTGGCTCTAAGAAAAAAAAAATAAAATTGTCAAAAAAATTTAATTTCTATATGTAAGAGTATTTTTGTCACTTGACTTATTTCTTAAACCCTATTAAGTCATTTTCTTACTGAAAATAACTTTTTATAAATTATATAAAACATAAATTTAATATATTCAAAATTAAAACTTACTAAAAGGAAATAAATATCTCCCAATAAAATAAATTTAATGAATTTGAAGTTACGAAAACATTCTTATAAAAGCGCTAGCATAAAGAGGATATAATATATATATATATATATATATATATATAAGAAGAATATTTATAAAATATCTCCTGATAAAATAAAATTTTTACGTCGCCGTTAAGTTACATCGGCGGATGAGAGCTCTAAAATTCCCACATGTGCGAATCACGCTAGTGTCAGTGGAACCCGGATACGGACAACCCGTTTTCGTCGCGGACGGTCAGAAACAGGGTTAACATTTGTACCCGTCTCGTTTTCCGGAATCCGACGCCCTCCTCCCCTATAAAATGCCCCTCATCGATTGAAGTATCCGCAGCAGTCCACAGTTGTGCTCTCGTTCTCATTTCAGGCTCCTCACGTCTCGCATGGCGTCCGAATTCCCTATCGAGGGCTGTCCGCGCCCGATTCTTTCTCTTAAGCTGCGAGGGCTTCGAACTGCTGTCTCATCCCTCACCGTGATGAGGCATATGCTGAAGCAATCTTTGCATCCGATCTTCGTTTCTGCTTTTCTTGGTATTTTTAGCTTCCGGTTCTCGGATCTGATCCAGTATTTCTGTTTTCCGTCTCCCGTTGCAGTGAATGCGAGAAATCTGAATTCTTGAATCACGCGTCTCGCTATGTCAGGTAGCGGAAATCGAACTTGGTTGATTTGATACCTTTTATAGTTGAACTTGGATGTTTTTTATAGTTAAACTTGAGTCGATGTACATGGACGGTCATAGTCGAATGAGAAATCCTGTGTAGAGAAGTATTCCTAAAAGTGGTCTTGGCATGGTGACCGTCATAGTTGGATAAGGTATACTGTGTAGAGAGGATGAGATATCTTATGTAGAGATGGATTGCATCCTAGTTCTTTTGGGAATACTTTTATGGAAGGATTATGGTTCTAGTTGGAGTCTTACAAAGTGAATCATGGTTGTCTTCCATTGGAGTAGAATCTGACATAGCTAGTCCTTTTATGGAAGGATTATGGTTCTAGTTGGAGTCTTACAAACCGTTCCATCGGAGTAGACTCCGATATGTCTAGTCTGTTAACTCTAGAAGTTATCTTGTCTTACGGATTCCTAACAATCTGCTTTATTGTATTGAAGTGGAAAAACGGCGTTATTCAACTGGAGCAATATCTCGCAGCCGGATGATGTTGTTGTTCCATACGACAGCATGGACCCAGCTGCCGAAGGTACCATCAGATACCTTGTCTTTAGTATTGCATTTAAATATATGCCAGTGTGAGTGATACCTGATAATTTAAGATGCTGCGCTTTTTTTTCATGGAATTAGTTTGTAATCATAATTTGGGAAATACTGTAACTATTTATGAAAATGCAGACCTGGCGGAGATTAAGAGCCTTCTGGACAAGCTTGCTGTCCTGAAACTGAATGGAGGATTTGAAATGACTATGAGTTGCAGTGGTCTTAAGTAAGCGTCCATCTGATTTTGATGATCCTATGAGTTGCAGTGGTCTTAAGTAAGCGTCCATCTGATTTTGATGATCAGATTCTTCCTCAGCAATTTAGTGTGCTCCTTCTGTTGTGATTTTTATTATTCAGTTGTTTTACAGGAGATTTTTGTATCTAAGTTTGGTTGTATATGGGGAGAGTTTCTCTTTTAGCGTATTGCATATCTCACTTATGCTTAACCAAAGAACTATTTTTCATTACTCTTTGATTAGATGACTATTGATCAGGAATCTCCAAAATGGAATATCAGTCCAAACTTGGTTCATACATGCAGTTAGGTGGCTTGCCTTAGCATATGGGATAAGTTTCTTTATTCAGTTATCCTGCCAATTCCCTGATTTATAAAATAATAATCAATGGTAGGCAGCATTAGAGCACTCCAGGGCCTATGCAAGATGCATCCTCAAGCCTACTTGGTTGAGGGGAACTCCTGAAGAATGGCCAGGCAAAGGGAGACCCTTACCGAATTCAAGATGGAAAGATTGTACCAAATTACTGTATTTGGTTCAATTGTCTCCTTTATCCAGTCTAGTGATAATTTCTATTGATTAATCAGGTTCAGAAGCATGTTCTTTTGTGATTCAGAATGCATCATAGCTGCATGAATTGCAGTTTGCTTAATCTATGGTTCATTTTATAGTTCCCAGCTGGATATTTCACATCTCTACTCAATCCAAATTGAATCATACAAATATTGGGCCCTACTTTTATTGGTCATTAACCAAAACTTTCACTTTCACAAACATGATGTTGAATTTGTGGAATGGTCCTACTTGATTCAATGTCTAAGTGCCAATCATTCAACAGTCCAAATTCAAAATTCCATCATTTATTTCTTGGTATTTCACCGCTTAAAGAATTTCCTCGGCCTTCTAACACCCTCTGTTACACTGAGTTCTCTAAACCATTGTTTCATCTACTATTTGCTTCATTAAAATGAATGCCCCCCTTTTATGTATTTTTATTTGTAAGCTCCTGTAACTGTCTGGAAGTTGTTAATTAATTATGTCTTTTTCCACCTTTCTTTTTGAGTTAGCTAGTTGATAGTATTTTTAAGGGTTGCTATCTAACCTCTCACATTTAATCCTAGATTCTCTTCCAATGCTGTTATTTCTTCACACATGCTTGTTTCCATCTCATGTCCATTTTGATGCTAATGGCTTTTAGGTGACTATATTGTCTAACGTTTTCATCTCTTTCTTCTATTTCCCTATTTCATTTAGGTCATTTATGGAAGCTCACAATGGATTGACAAGTCTTGATTTGACCATCAACCAAATTGAGGTAAACTTTTAGTATCACATAATGGTTGTTTTATCCTTCAAACTGTAGAAAATAAAGAAAGAAAGAAAGAAAAAATTGTTCTTTCTCTTTCTTTTTTTCAATTCCATCTTGGGCTTGTACGTGATATTCCATTTTCAATTTTTGTGTATAGTCCCTCAACTCTAAGTATGAGTGCAATGTACCACTGCTTCTAATGAATTCATCCAGTACAGATGATGATACTCTTAAGGTGAGTGAAATTTATTAAATTTGTTTATATTTCTACTGTGTAGAACTGTAATTTAACAGCTCAACCTTTCCTTTGAAGATTGTGGAGAAATATGCCAAGTCAAACGTAGAGATTCATGCTTTCAATCAGGTTTGCAAGCCTTTGCAAAACATACTGAACAGTATCTGTATCCGGTTGTTTTTGAGCATAACAATTTGCAACTGAGCTATTTGTACTTATTTATTTATTTATTTTGTTTAGAGTCAATACCCTCGTTTGGTTTGTGAAGATTTTCTGCCATGGCCATTCAAAGGGAAGGCAGGCAAGGATGGCTGGTATGTCATTTCTTGCGTTTATTCACCAATTTTATGAACATGTTTATGAGTTAGACATAGTGTGCTTATGTCGGTTTACGTTATTGTTTCTGAACTCTTTCATGGAGATTAGATGCAGAGAAGTTTTAAAAGGATAATGAACCTTCATAAACCAAAAGTACAGGAAAGAGCTTTCGGAACTTATTAGTGAAAGAGAGTGTATGCTGGAACATCTTCTAGTAAGAGTAGAACTTGATGGAACTTTTGGAAATTTTTAAACAAGAGATTTGTGGGTTCATTTAGATTATTTTTAAATTTTATATGAATATTAATAATATAATGGATGTTTAGGCAAAATATGTATTCCAAATGTAATTTTAATGTTTAAAAAAAATTTGTAGTCTTTTTCTTTGATGGGATTTCACAGAGCTTAATGAGCTTATGAAATTTTGCTAAAGCCTAGGAAAAAATTAATGAACTTTAATAGTTTTTAACAGGCTATAATAGAAGCCAATTACAAGTCTGTGAAAGATCCAATAAACTTAAATGAACTTTAATGAACTCTAGCAAACTTAAATGCAAATGTATTAAAGCCTATGAAAAATTCAATGAATATTAAACTTTAATAGGCATTAACAGACTTTGATAAAAGTTATGTTAAAGTTTATTAAAGCTTAAGAAAGACTTGATGAACTTTAATAGGCTTTAATAGACTTTAAGAAAAATCACAACAAAGTCTATGAAAACCCATTAAAAATCATGAACTGCAATGCCCTATATAAAGAATTTTAATGAACTTTAATGCTTTAATAAGCATTAGTAAAAATTGGTAAAATGATGATTTTTCCCTTTGATGGTCAAACCATTTCTAACCATACATTCACGATCCAACAACAATCCAATGGCTGGTATTCATGTTCTTCTCTCCTCTCATTAAAACATGTTCTAATGTAACCGGACCCTTGGTGAAAAGATCGAGGCCTTTAAGACTTGAGACCATATATTAATATTAGCGTCAAATCATGGACAATGTTTTTACTGATTTCTCATCGTATTGGATGTGAAATATTGCCGATTTTCATATTTGAAGAAAATGATGTACATAACATGCTATTGCATTAGCTTATAGTTTTCAACTTTTGCACCCTTTTCTTAAACTTTACTGGCTTAAAAGTTTAGCAAGATTTGACATTGTGGCCATTTATCTCATTTATATTGTGTTGGAATGCCTAAGTTGTTGTTATTCTTTAAGAAAGTCCAAAATGTTGGAATCCTGATTTGTTACTCTCACATCGATGGTAAAAAGAAAATGAAACAGTTGAAAAGGAGAAAGAAAGAAAACTGAAAATAAAAGGTAAAAAGAAAGGTAAAGATTAACTTTGGAAAGTCAGATTCACATGAGCCTCTCATCTAAGACCATCCAGCCTTATTTTACTGGGAAAATAGATTTACTTAGTTCACAGGTCTCCTACCAATTTGGCATCTAGGAAGGATTAGATATAAGCAGCCTTTTTTCTGCTATAGATTTGCAAAATTTTTTCCTTACAAATTCCAAAGGCATCTTTTCCTAAAATCATTAATTTTGGGAATTTAGGATAATGCCTTTGATACTTAATTACCGTTCATTGCAAGATTGAAATAATTCCTCACGAAGATCCAATTTCATTTTAATAATTTAGATTTATTCTTCATTTCTTTATCATGAGGTCTAATACTTATTTCAGAGATTTAATCTCGGTCTTAGCAAGCCTTTCAAAAGCTTTTGCATTAATCTGCTGAATTCATCGGGGATTCTTCTTTGTTTGCTTGCATCTAAATAAACCTCAAACCGTAAAACCTTGTTTTATCTTGGATCTGTTGTACGGTGGACTTGGTTTTACTTTTCTTTTCTCACCACTCAATATGTGGTGTCAAATTTGTATATATGTCTTTCCTTCTCATATCTACTGTCCTATTATGAAGGTATCCTCCCGGTGATGGTGATGTGTTCCAATCCTTGAAGAATAGTGGGATGCTTGATGCCTTACTATCCCTGGTTTGCATACATCCCACATTTTCATACAGATTATTTTCCCTATGTTCTCAAAATTTATAGATTTAGGTATATAATCAAGCTCTTTTTTTTGTTTTGGAATTGTTTTTACCAATGTTTTTCAGGGCAAGGAGTATGTTTTTGTTGCCAATTCAGATAATCTGGGTGCTGTTGTTGACTTAAGTATCCTTGTATTCATGGACAGATTATATCTTGCATTGAAAGTTTCTAATGGTTTATATGCTCATTTTTTGGGTTTATTATCAACCATTGTTGTTGCTATAATATTTAGATAAAAAGATCTTGTATAGTGTGTGCTTCTTGACTCAATGGAACAGAAATACTAAATTATTTGATCAAACACAAAAATGAATACTGTATGGAGGTATGCAAACAGAGTTACCATTCTTTGAGTTGTTCCACCTTGATGGCCTTTCCTGATCACTTCGTATTTGGTGCAGGTGACCCCCAAAACATTGGCAGATGTGAAAGGTGTTACCCTTATGTTATATGAAGGAAAGCTTCAGGTATGTCTTGCTGGTGCTTTCTTGCAATTGGTTTCTCTATCGTCTTCAGTCATGTGGTTTATCACTTCATTGTTCCTTGGAGCTTGTCTCCAGAAGAATAAATTGCTGCCTGTGCATGCATGTTCTCCTCAGATAAATCATATTGGCATCCATGCGTGCTGATGGTCAGTGACCTGGACACGAATGAGTGTATCATCGTATGCAATTGTGTAACATCTAGTTTATTGGCACCTGTTCATGCTGATGGTTGGTGATCTGGATTTGAATGAGTATTATCATCTTCAATTTTATAACACAATAGTTCATTGAATCCTGATTATCTTTGGAAGAATCATTTATGGGTTGCAATCCATGCGTGTCAATGATCAGGATGCACCCACGAATGGGTTTAGTTCCTTTGAATGGGTGTAGCAGATTGTTTTGCTTTTGATTGGTATGGTCTAATCAACCTTGTACATGAGCCAAGTTAGCTTTCAAGGTAGCGTAACTTGCCTTGAAAAAACTTGAGCTCAAGATTGAAATTGAAAACCAAGCTCACAAATTAAGCTTGGACTTGAAATTCAAGGTTACTCCTGAAAGGAACCAAGCCTGAGCTTGAATAGGCCTGCCTCAGGTCTGTTCTTTACTTAGAAACCTAGGGCTGTAAATGAGACAATTTAGCTTTCAAGCTAGTGCAGCTTGGCTTGAAAAGGTTTGATCTCAAGATTGAACTTGAAAACCAAGCTCACAAGTTAAGCTTGGGCTTTAAAAAAGCCGAGCTTGAGCTTAAATAGGCCGGTCTCAGCTTGGTTTGAGAAGGGCCTGATAGGTACCTTTCCTCAAGTTCAACTTGATTGGCTCTTATGTGTGCATCAGATAAGGTTAATATTGTATATTGTGTAATTCACATGTTTATAACATTGTCTTTATCATTATCATGATACGCTGTTTTTGATCTAAGTGGTATCAACTACACGGATTCTGTTGTGCCGTTCCTATCAATCTTGGACCATGCACTCAGTAAGCTCAAGTACTTTCATATCGTTTCTAATAATGCTTAACCATGTACTATATAAATTAAGTAATTTGACTAATATGAGCTTGTTTGGGCTTGGATTGTCATTGAATTCAAGTTCAGGACTCACATGTGGGCATGTACTTGAGCCAGCTTATTTTAAGCTGAAGATTAACTTTTGACATGCTTACATGCAAAATCTACAAAACATACGCATGCACAAAAAAAAAAAGAAAAAAGAAAAAAAACATGCGCTCTCACACACAATACTAACTTGATCTGCATATGAGGTTTTGTGCACTATAAAATTTGACTTCAATCGATTCGTTTGACTCGTTTTCTGCTGCTACAAGTTGATTTCTTTGCCTGATATGTTGAATTGTTGTTTGACACCTTTTTTTTTTTTCATCATGAAATGCAGCTGCTGGAAATTGCACAGGTTCCTGATGAACATGTAAGACTCATGCTATATGCTGATTTTTGTCTCTATTTTCTTTTCAACTCCCTCTCCCCAAGTTTGATGTTGTGTATTACAAACCATGCTTTCAATGAACATTTATTGGAGTCATCACTGTGATGAGTTCTAGAAGGATATAGTTAGCTGATTTGTGATATCCCCTTGTCTTTGTCCAGGTAAATGAATTTAAATCCATGGAGAAATTCAAGATTTTCAATACCAACAACTTGTATGTGAATATGAACCCCAGAATATCAACTTTTTCTCTACATGCATTCACAATGTTGGAATGCTGATACCTGCTTGTTCAGGTGGATGAGCTTGAAAGCCGTTAAACGGTTAATTGAGGCAGATGCACTTAAAATGGAGATTATTCCAATCCATAAGGCAAGTTTTATCCTCTTTTCCAATCCAAATCACTCATTATGTTGACTGCTATAGAAGTGTTGATGAACTTAATGGTATTTTCAGGAGGTAGATGGTGTTAAAGTTCTCCAGCTGGAAACAGCTGCAGGAGCAGCAATACAGGTATTTCCAAACACATTTCTATAGGTTAAATATGTGGAATGTGTTGATTGATGCAGTTCCCTAACGCACTTGGTGCCATTCATCTTTCTGTGAAACAGTTCTTTGACCATGCCATTGCTGTTAATGTTCCTCGGTCTCGATTCCATCCAGTGAAGGCAACATCTGATTTGCTCCTCGTCCAGGTATGTTTTCTTGTTATTGAACTAGCACACATGATTATGGACCTTGAGCATTGCTAACATCTTATTTCTTCTGTAGTCGGATCTTTCTACTGTAAATGATGGCTTTGTCATCAGAAATGGTGCCAGATCTGATCCAGAAAACCCTTCGATTGAGCTTCGACCTAAATCCAAAAAACTGAAATACTCTTGCTCGGGGACATTGGCTGGATCCATGGGTCTATTGAACATTGAGTGGCTGCAAGGGATTGCTTCTTCCTATTTTCCATGGGTTAGCAACTTTCTCAGTCGCTTCCAGTCCATTTCTAGCACCCTTGAGCCAGGCCGTGCATGGTTTGGTGCTGGCATAAAACTAAAGGTATCAAATGCAATGCTATTCCATTTTTGTATTTCTTTTTTTTCAGTTTTATAAATCTTGGTCATTGCTTTGTGTTTTGGTGGATCCTTTTTGCCTTTTCAATTAATTCAAGTGTTCTTTGAGAGCTTTTGAGATGCATTTGGCGTGGATAAATCTGGATTATCCGTCATATGTGGTCCCTGCCTTTGATGGTTTGTAACTTTGCCTGACCAGTTCATCAATTGCAAGTGAAAAGCATTTCCTTTGATAAACATACTTGGAATGTATAGTTGGCAAATTGTTTTCTTCTAAGAGGAACCATGTGTAATGTCATAATGCTGGCTCCCTCATTTTTGCTTTAGGTGATTTTTAGTGTCTATATCCTTCTCATATTTTTTATTTGGTCTAAGTTTCTGATTCATGTTGTTGTATTTGCAGAACTCTAATGCTTATGGAATCTCATTAGGCTATATAAGTCTACTTAATCTTTTAACAGGTTGCCTTTTGGGGCCAAATTGTGAAGCCCAATAAGCCAAGGCAATGACACCTTGCATTCGTGAGCATGTAGGTTGAGGTTTGACAGAATGGTGTCAAAGCAACTTTTGAGGGTACTGTTTTGTGAGGGTATGCTAAGACACATAGTGGATCCTAACTGTTATCTTTGGTCTGGTGAGTGGAGAACAGAACATGTGAGGATGGTGACAGCAAGTTGGTGAGCCCTGTAGTACCTTTCGAATCCCATATTGGATATGTAGTGGGAAAGATATTAAGTTATTATTTTACTCACTTTTCAGACAAGTGAGGCGCCTTTTGGGATAAAACTGCAAAGATCAATGGGCCAAAGTAGACGATCTTCCATATGAGAACATGGCCAAGGCTCCCATCAAAAAATGGAATAAATTGTGACTTATTCATATTTTTTCAAATGTAGCAGTTAATGCATGAACCTTCCCTCTGACCTGTACTCATGCATCCCAATTCGTGGGATCTTAGATTCGCTTGAAGCGACTTTGTTGCAGCCATGAGTCATGGTTGAGCCAAGCTGGGATGAAGGGGTTCATTCATTCCTCGCTTGCACTGCTGGTTTGAATTGTATCATATTTGAGAAAATTGACTTCCCAATCGTAGTTGTCCAGCACTCTCTTCGGCACCTTAAACTGTTTGAAATATATCTTGTATCAGTCCTGAATTCTTTACCTTTTAGCTTCTAGATAACGGTAGTTTGTTGTTTCTTCTGTGTGCCCTTTGATTTCCTAAAACTCCTTTGACTGACACATGTGATGGGTGTTTTCTCAAAAAAAGGGTAAGGTGAGCATCACTGAGGATTCTGGGGCAAAGCTCAAAAATGTCTGATGGAGTCGTAATTGAGAACAAGGTAAGGCTAAGATGGCTCATGTATTCGAATCAAGTTTCTTCCATCTATTACTGTCATTAGTAATAAGTGCAACTTTTATATATGTCCCATTTACCTTGCTGTTTGCAGGCAGTCAAGAGCGTTGGGCATTGTTAGGCAATGGCAGCTGAGGCTTAGGCAACGGAGTGATTGTTGCAGGATGCATTTTAGTCTTTTAGGCATCAGAAGAACAGTTGCTGCTATTAGCTGTTTGTGTGTGGTGTCAGGTCTGTAACAAGATTTGGGAATGATAATGGTTGCATTTCTTCCATGAACCTCCTTTGTAGGTTGGAGCTTGGCTTTCTTGAATCAGCCACTCCCTGAACCATGCTCCTAACAGAGTATCAGCGCATTTGATCCAGGATCTTCCTTCTCCCCTTGAGCTACATTGCTGGTTGACGATCAATGTAGTGAATCACAGCCGTGATGTATGCATCAGAAGGATGGGAATGAGCTTGGGGAGACACAGGGAGAAATGCAATCTTCTTTTCTCTTTCTAGTCACGTGAACCATTGAAATAGAGTGAGGTTTAGATTTCTGGGACAGATTGAATGATTAGATCTGAGTCAAGGTTGGCCAGGCAAGTCATGGGGGGTGTACGAGTGAGCATTGGAAGCTAGGAACAGTCCTGCTTGTCTGGCTAGGTGGGCCGGTGTGTATGTTCAAGGTCTTGCATGGGGGTTTACGTGGGAGGCGGGCCGCAGGGTATCATCTCTTGGTTGACTTAGCGGAAACCCATTGGTCATGCTAAGCAAATACGGTGGCATGAATGGTCACGGTGGTATGAACGATTTTTCAGTCTACTACTACTGGCCATGTTAGATGGTTTGATAGAAATCTAATGGCCATGCTTTGTAGCACGAACAGAGCTGGGCCATGTGGCATGGCTAGTGGACGTGACCTCCATGGTAGGCATCTCCTGTTCAGCGCTGTCATGCTATGTAGGCTTGGATACATTATTATTGTAATTGCCATTGTTATTAAGATTGCGGGTAGGTCATGCCGCAGGTTTGGTATTACGATACTAGGACTTCCTGGTTTGAAGAAAAAGAAGAAGAAGAATTAATAATAATAAAGAAAGAAATAAAAATTAAGTATATTTTGTTAGGAGGTAAGTAGTTTTCACATTCCCTGCAGTAACATATTTAATGTAGTTATGATGGATCTACATGCGAAAATATGCTTATTGCTGAATAATGATGATGACGATGATGCATGACGTATGTGTCTGCATGTGGTGTTTTAAAGCCGGAGATTGCTGTACACAGTGGAGACTGTTGGTATACCAATTTTGCGGTAAAAACTGTGGGGAGTTGGTGTTTAACTTCAAAGAATGCTGTGTATAGTGGAGAAATCGTGGAGGATTTGGCAGTGATCGCCTGGTTGGGATATTGCTGAACTTGCACGTATTTGTATCATAATTAGATTTTGCATTGTGATGTTGAATGTCTATTCCGATGCTGATAATTTTGATTTGACTGCTATCTTGTATGGTAATGTGATGATCTCTTATCAAGCTAGTGTAGCTCATCCCAATTTCTACCAAACATTTCAGGTACGGCTCAGGAGAAGATTATTGAGGAGGGGAGAATTGCAGTTATTATAGACTGGCTTTCTTGCAGCGTATTCTCTTTTGTGTTTTTGGTTATTTATTTTGGAGATTCTAGAAAAACACTAGAATATTAGTCTTAACTGTACTTCGCTACTGATTCAATGACATCTGTTAAAATCAAAAAAGGATGTTTTACCTGTGAATAGTTTGAATAACATCATGAATTGAGGGTAGTTGGGTTTATATTTGAAAAGGCAGATGAATGATTAGAAGAATGGGATGAATGATTTAAAAATATAGAATATATGAGGATAAATTATTAGAAAAATAAAAATAATTGAAAATAAGGAGATGTAGAGTAGGAGTGCAAATCGAGGCGGGTTGACTCAAATCCAAGACTCAGCCTATTTGGTACCCGGTTAGGACAACCGTTTCAGCTGACCTTGGTGGGTCGAAAATTCTGACCCGAATCTGAAATTCGGGTCGGGACAGGTTGATATGGTAGAAAACCAACCTGACCCAACCAGCAATATATTAGTAAACATAAAAAGAAAATTTAGCCATAATGTTTCTGATCAATTCGTACCCACATAATTTCACTGAAATTCATAGACGAAATTGGAGGCTACAAAAATGATGTCTTAAGGTGTTTGTGCATACCCCGCCCTTCAACGGCTTATGTAGATCGGTACTTGTTTTCAGAGACCGGGATGGGAAGTAGTATGTCAGCTATTCAATCTTGGCTGAAATTCAAACCGAACCAACCTTAAATTGGCTGGCGCACGTTGAAATTCAAGAAATATGCTCTGGAACTCCAACTACGCCTGAGGGTAGTTGACGAACGGGGTGTAACCAAAACCGCCCAGATTAAAATGAAATTACAGTTAGCTGTACCCCCGGACACAAGAGATAAGTCGTAGGGTCAAAAAGAGAAGTATCGGTAGTGGAACAAAAAGTTACCGTGCGATCTATCTTATGAAGGAGTGAAGCAACGCTCACAGAACCATAGTAATCCTTAGTAATAGTATAACAAGCCAACGATTTTTGTAATAAAAAAAGCCAGACCCGTAATATATTAATTTAACTTATTCTTTATAAGTTATAGCAGTAAATTTATAAACATAAAATTAATACTAATTAGAATTACTTAGATTTAAAAAATATAAAAAATATTAAGTTGTCAACCTGAACTTAACCTGCATAGTAAAAGCTAGGGTTAGGTTTGTGATGAGATCAACCTGAACTGTCATACACACACACATACACACACATATATATATATATAAGTTTTTATAAATAGGATTAAGCTTGTGATAACCTCAACTTGGTATAAACTGACCCAATTTGCTCTCTAATGTAGAGTGTATTTGGTAATAATACCTTCTTAGGTTAGAAGATGGGTGTGTGCCACTGGTATGTAATCATCCAAATACACCCATTGGTGCCTATGCTTTCCATGTGACTAAACGGGTTCACATTTCACCGAAATTGTAATTAGAACAAATTTACAAATCATTAACAATTAATGGTAATAACATGGTCATGTTATGGTTTGTCTAGAATGTAGACACCAAGAAGTACGGCAGATTTCGATGTCAACGTACCTGTTGAGGGAGTGAAGCTCAACTTGTGGCTAGCGGTGAATACAAGCACACGAACTGTGAGTGCAATCGAGAAAATTGTTCTGGTGGGGACATTAGGCCGTTGCCCCATGGCGGCCTTGGCAAGGACCATGTTTACCTCAGGCTTTCCAGCCTCCAAGAAGGCCCCCACTACATTCCTATCTTTGATCCGGTGTGCTTTGGTTTTGGTTTGATGGATCATTGTTTTAAGCACATTATAACGCACCATGTTGAAAATTTAATAAGTATATTTAAAAATATTTAAAAAACGCTGATAAAGTAAAATTATGAGTAAAAGGCATTTAAAGGACACTTAAATCTTTTTATCCATTTGAAAGCCGATGCAAATGGACCTCACTTCCATTAATGAGTGATGGGGTCACACTTGGGTTTTTCCACCTGGCTAATTCATGGTCCCATTTTAAGCTTACTTGGTGGGCTTTATTTTTAGGATGTTAGAGGCTTTGTATTTTCAGCTTACTGGATCCCCGAATCGTTTAGCCTTTTTCCATGCATGTATTATTGCCTCCGGAAGCGACTTGGTAGTTTCTTGGTGAATGGCAGAGAAGTAAACACCAATGTCATTTACCCATGGAGTGTTTGAGCTTGCTGAATTCTTTTAAGACTCTCTTGAGCAGGAGATATCTCGACCTTTCCTATTGGTGTCGACTTGGATGCGTCTAGCTAATAGTTTTAGGAGTCAATTCCAATTCTTTGTCTAAAAAGAAATATGCTCCAACTTCAGATTCTAAACAAAACTAGCTAGGTCTGAGAAAAGAACATATATATTTGTTTTCTTAAAGAAATTAGACCTTGAGTAAGAATTAATTGTCGATTCGAAGACAGCCTGGTGCCCCAACTGACAGTCTTGAACTATATGGTATTTAACTTTGTTTCATACTTTGCCTACATGTCTTATAAATAATGTGCATGGGCATACTTCTCTCTCTCTCTCTCTCTCTCTCTCTCTCTCTCTCTCTCTCTCTCTCTCTCTCTTCATTTTCTCTTTTTTAAAACTTTTCTTTACTTTCTTTCTTTTTTACTCTTTTTTATTTTATTTTTTTAACTTTTTTTTTCTATATGGCCCTTGTAAATCTTTGTTAAGCTAGAGGATACAAAGGGGTGGCATGAAATGGATTTGAACGCTTGATTTGAGACATACACTTTCCTTAAATATTTTATTTTATTTTTTTATCATTACCTCCTATCTATTTGATATCATTTAATATATTGCTAACATCATTTTCATTTGCCAAATCTATATTGTTGATGAGGACCTTAAGTGACTTTGTATACCTCAAATTCAACTTCTTGTTGAAGCATGATAATTTTTCTGTTTTAATTTCTTCTGGAATCCCATGTTCTATTTGAACTACAGTATAATTTGATCAAGCAACCATGATTATTTTCACTTTATCTGGTGAATAATTTCCTTGCAATTTTGAAGCAATGTGGTGTTTGGAGTTTTCTCTTTCTTTCTTCCATTTTTGGCCCTTCTAACTTCAATCGTAATCCGTTCTTTGCTTTCTCATTTCTCAATCTTCTAAGATTGATTTTGCCTTAGTACTTGGGTTAGATGACTTATCATTTTTAACATGAATAACATATTTTGCAAGTGTAGATGTGTGATTGTAATATTTTAATTTTCAATTTTATGCATTTAAAATAATTTAATGTTGGGGATTTTTAACAATGATATCCATTATCTAGCTGGCGCTACGCCACTTCGGATTCTTATTCTAATGGTGAATACTAAAGCATTAACTTTGTGAGCACTTTATCTTCCAAATGGTGAATTTGATTGTCATAAAAATTTACACATAGCTAATATATGATATATTCTTCTGAGATGAAAGGTTTAGATCATTTTAAAAGGATCCAAAAATAAGTGTAAAAATTAATATTAATGAGGGATGAGGTCAAGTACCTGACGGGTAAATGAAGGCAAGATAAAAGGTTAAGGAAAAATTTGGAAGAATGAAGGGAAGGGAATCTCTAAGTTATATTTTCTTTTTATCAGCTAATACATCCACATATTCTTTAATTTGTCTAAATTTTTTTAGGATGATTTTAGGATAACATTATTTATTTTTTTATTTTATTAAATTTAATATAAGATAATTAACAATGTGATGTGGTGAGGTAGTTTATTTTCTTGTCTATTTTAAGACACCAAATTTCTCTGTCATATGAAATTTTAATTTTGAAATTGAGAAAATTTATGATGTTATTTCTATGATTTAAGCGGTTAGTGTCTGCGTTTGTCGTGTATGATGTTTAGTGGACACCAAGCGCATCCTACAGCGGTACAGCTTAATCCACTGTTCAGTTTAAGCATGACCTTAAATCGAGGCCACCCGTTGAAATGGTCTCGAGAGTAATGTTGGATTGATCGAGCTGAGACATACTAGAAATAGTAGATGCTCTTGGTTGAGTATTTTCAAGAGATAAAAGATGACTCTTAGTCTTTTTATGACAATCATTCCCATTTGGCTTTGTCCCTATGATTTTCATGAATTCTGTATAGTGGCATGACCACCTTCCGATTTCTAGCCAGCCCCAGTTTAGTGTGGAAAATCCACAGAAACCTGGGCTTGTGTCTGAACCTGAATATGTTGTGTTCCTTGCTATAAGTGATGGGCTTTTTTCGGGTAGTGCTCCAGGCAGGCAGACTCTGCTGAATATATATA
>JAYJMB010028063.1:0-37744 GCA_036873735.1 Pouteria campechiana
AGTATATTTAGGAATCAAATAGGTGCAAAAGATGAAGTATTAGGAGAATAAAATATGACATTTTTCATTCTCATCAGCATATCTATTGGGTCTTGGCCTACTTTGCTATGCAAGCTGTATGGAAAAACTGGAATCCAAATATTGTGAGGAAAATAAATGATATGTGCAAGTGCAAAAATAAGATGCAAAGGAGACACACAAGCACAAAGATAGTAAAAATACAAGGATTATAGTGGTTTAGGTTCCCTTGGCGCCTATTACACTCTTCAAGGTTTCCCCAACCTTGGGTTTTACTATACCCTATGGAATCACACTTGATTTCTTGAGCTAATTAAGAACTCTTACATTGGTTTTAAGAGCCCATTAGAAACTCACAATGTTGGTTTTCCTTGAACTCACTAACAACTCATACAATGATGTTTTTTCACTAAGCTCACCACCAACTCATACACACTGGTTTCTAAAGCCAGCCAATAACTTATAACAGTATAAACATGTACAAGAGAATGCCTCTAACTAGGCCTAAATGTACACACAGTTAAAGCTCAATAATAAATGATAAAACGATAAACCACATAACAGTAATTCAAACTCATTTGAGATGGAAATGATGTGGCTTTGATCTTAGTAACACCTTGGAGTGAATACACTTGGGAACTTGAATGGGTTACTTGTTGGTTGATTCTTGTTTAGCACTAGGAACCCTCAAGCTTCTTGTTTCTCTTTAATGGATTATCTATTTATACAATCCAAAAAGGTAGTGGACTATTTGGAAGAAGACCACGTCAAAATATAGCCATTGCAACACTATGGATTTTTTGCCGTTGGGGTGGCAGGTGCTACCATAGGTGGATGGGCCAATCGGCTATGCCCCAGGTGCTATCGCTAGTGGCTACCCTATTGGCAATCACCTTCTAGTGAGTACTAACTCCTTGGAGCTCCGCAGGTGCTAGGCAAACCAACTATGACTTGCAGGTGATACTATAGGTAGCTACCATACCGGCTGTGACCTTCAGAGCATTTGAAATCTCCTTTGAAGCTCCTCTGGAGTTTAAAACTCATCTTTTCTTCCTTTGAAGCTTCCTCTAAATTATAGAATCTTAGCAAAAATATCATTAGCATAATTCAAGTCATAAATAAGTTTTGTTAAGCATCAAAACCAAACTCTTAGACTCAACAATGTCTTGGTTTAGTGGAGAAACTATAGTGAAAAAGAGGCAGTTGGTCCCTTGCTAAATGATAGTTCAAGAGGGTGAGTGATTGAGATTTCAAAAATTTTGGCTAATAACTTGAGCAGTGTGCTTAAAATAAGAGGAGATAAATTTCATAGCACAAGTGCACAAGATTTTATAGTGGTTTAGCCCTTCATGGGTTTCTACTCTACTTCTTAGAATAAGTCTCCTTCAGTAATCTCAAGTTCCACTAACATTTTGATCAATTTGATTAAATATATGTTGGTTTCGAGCTCACCAACTAACTCGTACACTTTTAGCAAGTCCTTCTACTTGCTTTTCTCAATACATAAATAGCAAGTATCCTGCTTGCTTTAACAAATACTAAAAAGAAATATACAGATTAGTGCCTCTTACTTAGGCTGATTTGTATAAAAATTAAAAGCTTAAATAAATGAACAAAGTAAGCAATAAAGATGTATGTATCAAACTCCTTAAAAGTGAAGCAGATCTGGCTTTGAATGCTTAAACAATGTTGAAGTAGTTGGAGTCGAAGAAGATATTGAACGCCCTTGTCAATGCTTGAGTTAGAAATTTCTCTCTTTCTTTATCTTTTTATTGTTTTGTGTGTTGCTTTAATCTTCCTTTTATAAATTGTGAAGGAGATTATAGTTGTTGTAACATTTTGTAATTTTTTCAAGCATTTGGTAGATTTGGTATGACTTTTTACATTATATTTAGCTTTAGAACTTTTGAGATAAGTCTTCAGAAATTCTCACATTGTCTTATTATTAGTTACCGTTAGATCCGTCTTTTATTAGAGTTTCTAAAGCACTTATTCAAAAATTTTGAATTAAGTCTAGGTTTCAAATATGGTCAATGGTCATATTTTGGCTTCTAAAGATCTTCTTAAAGTTGAATTCAGCCTTTGATACACTTCTTGATTCTTGGCTTTTTGAAGTTACTTCTGATGACATTCTGTATTACTTTTAAAAATCTTCTGATAATGTTCTAAGTTTAGAAATTTCTTCTAAGTTTATTTTGTATCACTATTATCAATCTTCTAAAATATCTTTGAGACTTGGAAGCCTTTCTGAAGTTCTTTCGACAAACTGATGATTACAAACTCGACATTCTATATTACTTCTAATGAGGTTTTGAGTGTAGATATTTCTCTTGAACTTATTCTGAAGCATCTTTGAGTCTTGGAAATATTTCTGAAGTTCTTTTAATGAACTTCTGAGTACAAAAGATTTCTCTGAAGTAGAGCGTTTTACTTATGATGTGTTTCTAAAGACTAAGGAATGCTTTTGAACTACTCTGAAGTGTGAGACTACTTTGGAGTTAATTCTATGGATTGCATTGTATCTCTAAAAAAATGTTCTAACTTGTTTCTAAAAAGGTTCTAAAGTAAATCTAAATACTTTTGAACTTCTAAGCTTCACGTCTTGTCTCTAAAGGGATTCTGATTTGTCTTTGAAATACTTATGAATATTTCTAACTTGCTTCTGAGTGACTTTTCCTTGAGCATTCTTTTTAAATTATCTTCTTTTGAAGGCTTAATATGATAAGCTTATAATTAATGCTATTTATTGCTTATAGTTACTCTCCTTAATCTATTTTGATATATAAATGGTGCATCATTTGGAAAGTAACCTTTAGTACCTTAATTCTTCACTCATTTATTTGTTCATCATCAAAACTTAGTTATTTAATTACATTCATCATCAAAAGCAAGCTGAGTAGAGGGGTTAGACTTAACAGGGGCTACATGGGAGCTTGAGGATAAAAGTTTTCATGGATAAAAGTTTTATAAGGTGGGGAGGATATATGGAGCCACGTGAAAATGCCCTTCCATTTCAGTAACATGGGCAGTTGCATGTGCGCCCTAGTTTGTTTCTTTGAATAGGTGAAATCAAGAATTAACTCCTCATGATGAACTAGTCGTAGCATAAGGATAATGTGAATAGTAAACAAGCATTTATATTTTATTAAATTGGTTAAGTTGTTATATTTTCATGTTGATTCTTTTAAAATGATTTACACTTTGAGTTTGATTTGGGGATGTATTCCCTTGTTTTGTGGATTGAGCTAAGATTTATCGATTTAAGGTATTTGGGGAAGTTAGCCTTAAGTGTTGTGCATAGTTCATGATTTCTTAGCATGGCATTTAGCATGTGGATTGTGGCATGACATGTGGCATGCGTGCATGGATATATGTGATGAATTTAGGTTACTCAGGTCAGAGTAGAGTACTCCTTGAGCATAATTCAAATTCCTATGGTTGGGTTGGAGCAAAAATACTCTTCGAGGTAGATGATTTGGTCCTTTATTTCAATTCCTACGGTTGAGTTGGAGTAGAGTACTCCTCGGAGTAGGTGTTTTGGATTATGAGATTGTATGTGTTGATGCATTGATGTGCAGGAGTATGATGTTAGCATGGTTATTTTTATGTGGTGCCAGTAATGAGCCCTCCTTGAGTAGCATTCTTGGTAAAAAAAGATAATATTGGGGTGAGTCACAATAACTCAATAAGTAAAATAGATGTAGCTAGCACATGTGATAAAATACTAGTCACATACCATATATCACAATCTATCTTGTTTGATAGATCATAGCATCAATCTAGGGAGATAAATCTTATCCCTTCCATGTTGCTCATTCAAACCTCTCTATTTGACCATTATCTCATCAAATCATTGCCTCGGATCACATTTTGAATTGCAGACTATAGAATCACTTTAGGGAAATACCTCACATCCTTTACAAGCTGCTTGTCAAACCTCATGATCGGACCATCATCACAATATATCTGTTCAATCAAACCTCCTTTACTTGGATTGATTTTGATGATGAATGTGTTTAGCTAACCAAGTTTTGATGATGAGCAAAAGAGTATAGTGAATGGTTAAGCTACTGACCATTATTTTCCTAAGTGTGCAGTAACAAGCTATATAATCAGGAAAATAACTTCAATTAAGTGGACAACATAAACAAGTTCTCATAAGAGACGAAGATCCATAATTTTTTGATTATTAAGGAAGAAAACTTAATTGCTCAAGAGAAAGAATGACAATGAAACTTTGAAAAGAATTTTAGATAAAAGCTAACACATGAAGAAGCTCAGCAAGTCTAAAGAATGTCAATTGAAGATACTTAATCAGGTCATGAACAAATTTTAGAATGTTTCAAACACAAGAACCAAGTATTCAAGGCAAAATTTTTAGTTGATGGATTTCTCTGGCATCAATCAAGATCAAAAGAAACTTTGAACGCATTTTAAGATGCTATTAAAGCTTATCAAATAGATGCCCATGTTCGAACGCAATTAGGCTTTAAAACTTACTTAAGATAGAGTGCAACTTAGTTTGGATGAAGTGAAGCAGAGTTTCGGATGAAAACAAAGGTTTGGACAGAAGCAGAACCAAGTTTGGACATTGATAAAGTATGAAACCAAGATGCAGTATGATCCACATTGATTTCGGACAAAGTCCACAATACATCTCTTTGTCCGATGTAATCGGACAAATGAAGAACTAATCTCAGACAAAGTCGAAGTTCTCGCATAGCTATATATTTCTCTGTTTGAAGTTATTATTTCAAATGCAGCACAGGATTTTGGACAAAGTTATTCCAAATTGTTCACACGAAGTCACCAATTAGTTTGAAATTATTATTCTAAACATTGCGAAATTCCTAATGACTTCAATCAATAAGATTTTCAGACAATGCTTTCCCTTTATCTTAGCAACCATGTTTATTCCAGATAGTACAAAGCTATTAGAATGGTGAAATGGTTGAAAATCTCTAGATTTGTTTACATTTAATAGACGTCGTCTTCTCCAATGTGCAGATTTCAAAATTTAGTATTAAAGGAGAAGTGTTGGGACATTTCAATGTCGTTGAAGATGTCATTATTGAAGATCTACTTGAGCCTTAACCTTCTAATCCTCAAGCAACCCAAGCCAAAGCATTCAACCTTTCTTCACTATTATTCAAGGCTCTTTTCTACAAAGCAAAAGGGAAGATTCTTCTGCTACACAAAGAGCAAAAAATTCAAGACTTCCCCGGCTCTCAACAAGAAGCATAAATTAAAGTGTAAATGTTTTATTTCTATTTTATTTGTGTAATTCCTTGAGTTGGTAAAGAAGACCATGTTTTTTGGCTCTTGTGCAAGTATACACGATCACAAGTAATATAGATGAGGTGAGTTGAGTATCGTTCTCACAAGAAGGTAGGTTGTTACACACTAAGTACCAAACTTATATCAAATTGATAATATTTGATTGAATGAAATTTAGTAGATGATATGAGAACTAAATCTAAATAAATAATGAATTTGATAAATTGTAAGCGCAAAAAAAGAAATATTAATGAATGAAATATATAGGAATTCAACTTCACCTAGCAAATCCACTTGTATTGATGAATTGCATTGAGTAAATCATCATTCCTCTCATTATCAATTAGATACACTAAAGTATCTACCACCCTTTCTCAACTGTTATGATAAGTGTGCCTATTAAAATGATTGACTATGTCTCTATGCAAATCCAAATTAATAAACTCATTTAGCTTAAGCATCCAAGTGTATCGCAAGGTCATATTCACACGGATTGCATATGTACAATGGCTATCTCTAGACTTTATTGCATATATATTCTTCAATTCAAGAGTTTATTCCTAATTCACCTCTCTCGAGTGCAAATTAAGAATCTTAGATCATGCACATGGTCGCTAAGCACATATATGCATGAAGCTTAAAAAAGAAGAAACAATGAGAAAGAAGATAATTTAACTCAAAAATCAAACATCAACACAAGCTTCATTGCTAGGATTTGTTTAATCCTAGATAACCAAAATTTAGAACATCATATTTAAATTAAAATCAATTAAGTAATTGATAAACATCATCATAATCCACAGTTGAATGTTGATTCATAAACAAAAGGTGAACTACAAAGAAAATACAATATTCAGGTTGCAATGACTTTTGTGGCTTTGTCCAATGATCTTTTTGCTCTAAGCTCTTCTCCTTGTCCAACTCTCTGTGTATGCTCCCTCTATTCCATCCCTTGCTCCGTCCCAAGATGTCTTCTTAAATGACCTAGAAGGCATGATTATAGTAACACTCCTCCTCGAATTGCAACTCCTTTACACATAAAATATCCTCTTCTAAAAATAACTCTGTCTTTTCCATCCAGAAAGGTTATTTCCATATGATTTCAAATAATAGATGTTGCGCAATTGATTTCCAAAAGATCCCTTTCGAATATTGCAAAGTTTATGCATTTCAAAAACTTCCAAAAATTTAGCAACGTATGCAAAGAACCTTGTTTCCAAAAATAACTCAGATGCTTGTCAGTACTAATCATTATGGAACCCCATTGCTAAAAGAAAATATATTACTGATCATACTTTGGATAACAACATCTATTGCATGGAAGAACAATTAAATTTGTGCACTTCCAATTCCAAGCTTTGATTTCAAACTTTATTTCTTGTTAGGCTACTTTGGAGGCATAAAGATCAAGCTACAAATTTGAATTCCTACTTTGGAGTTATGCAAGTGAACTTCAAAGTCAATAAATCTTGCTTCGGAGTCACTGAATATTAACTTTAGAGGCAACAAAGTGAACTTCAGAGTCATTGAAGCCAATTTCTGAGGTACAAGTCTACTTTGGAGGCATGGAAGTTAACTTCTAAGTTACTGAATCCAATTTTGAAGTCAAAAAAACATTGCTTCAAAGTCACAAAATGTTGCTTCGGAGTTACTGAAGTGCACTTTAGAGTCACCAAGTCTGCTTCGAAGTTTTTATATTCTAGAGAAGTTTTAGTAGAATTATCATAACTTTCTTATATGAACTCAAAATTGAATAATTTTTATTATCTTGGATAGATAATTTCAAGATCTATGACTTTCATGTTAATGAGAGCACAAAGTACTATCTTTTTCATGTTAATGAGAGCTCAAAGTACTGTCTTTTATTTTACCTCCGAAATTGATATTTTGGAGTTTTTTAGAGAGAGTACCACTATTTTGATCATAACCTTCTTGTACAAACTTGGAATTGCTACATTCTTTTTTCATTAGAGAGATAAATTTAGGGGTTAATTTAGGGGTTACAACTTTTATGTTGATTACTTTATCTAAATCATCCATATTCTATGAGTCTTTAGCCATCAACGTGACACTTTTTATCAGATAAAGTAGCAAATGATTATGAAGCTCTATAAGTAGTCGCGTTGTTTTAGTCATAACTTTCTCATATAAATTCAAAATCATGTGATTCTTAATACATTAAAAAGCCAATAACAAAGGCTAAAACTTTATGTTGAATGCATTTCCAAATATGCCTCCATCAGTCCCAGAAGTTGCTTTAAAGTAAAATCTTTTGTAATCTTTAGTTTCATTTTATAGATTTTTATGTTTGCAACAAAACAAACTCTTTTAAGTGAAATATCCACCGAAAAATATTAAAATAATATCTTAAACATATGAATTTAGATATAAAAAATATGATCTATTATGAGCTTATCAAATATCCCCAAACTCCAGCTTTTGATCATCCTTGAGCAAAATAACAATCTAAACTCATTAATCAATCAGGAAAATCTCACTCAAACAATCAATAACATGCTAGACAAATTATGGATGTGTGCATATTTCAGAAATCACTCAAGATACTTGCCAAGTAATCTAATGAAGCCCATGCTTCATCAACCCTTTCATAAAATAAAAAAAATGTGTGTGCAATGTCAATTTCATGCAACATGCATATTTTTCAGTCAATGATGTACAGACAAGTGATTTTCATGATCTTCACAAAACACCCTATAAGCTTGTTTTTCATAATCCCTCTCCACTAATGTAGAAAACTTTATTCACTTGGATCAATAGGTCTTTGTTAAGCTTGTAATGGGGCCTTGGGTTTAGCTAACAAGAAAAGGGAATAAGGATACACAAAGTAAGAGATCATATCTGCATTTTACTTGAATATTCACTCTCTTAATTTTTTGTTTGGGGTTTTGTCTATTTTATGAGCTGTATTGCTACCACACTCTAGACTTATTTTCTTTTGCTTTCATTAGGATGTGATCCCCCCAACTATGGGTTGTATTACTACCACATCTCCAAACTTATTTTTTTGTTGATTTCATGGAGATATGATCCCCTCAATTGAAGAATAAATCCTTATTGATTTCTTTCCTTTTGTCCTTTTTCCTCTTATTTTAGCATTCTTCTCTTTAACTCCCCCAAACTTATCTTCTTATGTACTCATGTACCTGTCTATAACTATGTGTTTAGAATATGTCTCTTAACAAGTCAATCATGGTTTTTCAGGCTGAAAAGGTTTGAATGATGAGGCTAAATAAAGAAAAATTGAATGGTCGTCTTTAACATGCTTTGCCTATGCCATTCTTTCATTAAAGCTCAATGGGGACACTAGTGATAATGGATGTACTAGGTTAGCTTAAAAGGCTCAAACTGATCAAAGAATGCCTAAATTACTTCCAAGTAAACATGTTTTCTAGCATTTCACCTTGAGGAATAATCAAATAAGTTCTAGCATGCTTGTGTCAACCAAAATATGTTACTGAATTCACAACATCATCACTAATCCACATACACTTTTCATGATCATAGCATAATGTGCTAATTAAAATTTTCATTAGTCATGAAAAGGACTTATCATAAGAATCAACAAATTACCAGGTAGCACCTATCATTTTTTCTCAATAATGTGTAATGGTAATAAAAAACTCAGCATATGTCACTTGATCATTAAAAGAGAATCCATTCTATTCAATTTTAGCATTATAATACAGTTGCTCTTGGATTTCTTTAGCTAAGTTATCAAAAAAGATGCTCATAGAGAAAATTAATACCCAAATTTGAAAAAAATTCCAAAACTTAATGCAAATCTAAATGCAAATCTGAAATCTTGGTTGTAAATCTAAATGTAACTCCCCAAATAACCCCAAACTTGAATCAAACATTATCCTCAATATGAAATAATGAAAGAAATTTAAGTTTAAGGCTTCCCTGAATGAAGTGCATTCCAATCCTCTTTTTTTGAAATTTATTAGCATCCTTTGCACATTTTTGACAATTTTGATACTTAACACATAATTTGCAATCTCATGAAACTTCTATGCTCAATCTGAAACTTGGTTTTTACTTCTGTGATAGAAACATCAAACCATGATTAAAATTATTTGTCCAAATAGAGAAAACTAAGTTAGACTAAAAATCCTAAAAGCAAAGGGATGAGGAAGTAGTTCTGATTTATAGTCTTTAGCTTGACTATCTCTTTCTTTAAACTAGTTCTTTCAAGTCCCATGTGAACTTCTTCTTATCAAATCTTCCTTCAAAGTACGGCTTCAGACACTAACCATTCACTTTAAATGTTCCCTTGGTGTCATGAGCAACTTCAATTATCCCATATGGTAGTATCTTTATGACAGTGAAAGGACCTAACCATCTAGATTGTAACTTACCAAGAAACAATCTAAGGCGAGTGTTATAAAGTAACACTTTTTGACCAATTTCAAACTCTCTTCTTAGGATGTGCTTATCATGACATTTCTTTATATGCTTTTTATATATCTTGGCGTTCTCATAAGACTCATTGTGAAGTTCATCTAGCTCATTCAATTGTAGTAATCTTTCTTCTACAACAAGTTTCCTGCCAAAATTCAAAAATTTTAGTGCTCAATATACTCGATGTTCTAATTCTACACGTAAATGATAAGGCTTTCCAAATACTATCCTAAAAGGAGACAACCCAATGGGTATTTTGAATGCAGTCCTATATGCCCAAAGTCCATCATTAAGTTTTACTGATCAATCTTTCCTAGAGATATTCAAAGTTTTCTCTAAAATTCTTTTGAATTCTGTGTTTGAAACTTCTACCTATCCACTAGTCTGAGGATGATAAGGGGTTGCAATCTTATGTGTAACTCCATATTTATGGAGAAGTGCATCAAATTATTTATTGCAAAAATGTATTACCCCATCACTAATAATTGCTCTAGGAGTGCCAAATCTGGTAAAGATGTTTTTCTTCAAAATTTAATCACTACCCAAGCATCATTTGTTAGCATTGCTGCAACTTCCACCTATTTAGACGCATACTTTACAGCAACCAGAATGTACTTATGGCCAAAGGAAGAGGAAAACAGTCCCCTAAAATCAGTACCCCAAACATCAAATAGTTCACAAACAAGAATGTTGTTTAAAGGCATCTCATTTCTCCTAGAGATATTTTCCATTCTCTGACATTTATCACATGAAAGTACATGGGTGTGTGCATCTTTGAAAACTGTTGGCCAATAAAAACCAGATTGCAAAACCTTAGTTGCAGTTTTGGTGGAACTGAAATGCCCACCTGCCTCTCCATCATGATAATTTTGTAGAATACTTACCATCTCATCTCCTAGTACACATCTCCTTATCACTTAGTTTGCACAAATTTTAAATAGAAAAGGTTCTTTCCAAAGATAATGTTTAACATCAAAAAAGATTTTTTTCTTCTGTTATGGTGACATCTCAGGGGGTAAAACATTACTTGCCAAATAATTCACAAAATCAACAAACCAGGGTGTTTGTGTGGAGTTGACATGAAATATATGCTTATCAGGGAATTTTTCAAGAATTAGAGTCTCCTCATCTTTTGTAGTTGGAATTCTAGACAAGTGATCTGCAACTAGATTCTCAGTTCCCTTCTTATCCTTTATCTCCAAATTGAATTCCTACAGTAAGAGAATCTACCTAATCAATCTAGGCTTTGCTTTTTTTTATAAGCAAATATTTTAGAGTTGAATGGTCTGAATAAATAATCACTTTAGAACCAATCAAGTAGGAATAAAATTTATCAAAAGCAAAAACTACTGCCAAGAGTTCCTTTTTAGTTGTTGAATAATTTAGTTGGGCTCTTGATAAGGTCCTACTAGTATAGTAAATTGTTTAAAAATTCTTCCCCTTTCTTTATCCCAAAATAGCTCTTATGGTAACATCACTTGCATCACATATTAGCTCAAAAGGTAAATCCCACTTTGGTACTGCCATGATTGGTGCTGAAACCAATTTCTCCTTCAAAGTGTTAAAGCCTACAAGCAATGATCTGAAAAGTTAAATAGTGCATCCTTACTAAAAGGTTAGAGAGGGGTTTAGTAATTTTTTAAAAGTCCTTGATAAACTATCTATAAAATCCTGCATGCCTCAGAAATCCGCTGACAAGTTTAACAGATGTGGGTGGAGTCAATTTTTTTATGACCTCCACTTTGGCACGATCAACTTCTATTCCTTTTTTGAAAATCTTGTGTCTAAGCACTATTCCTTCCTACACCATAAAATGACACTTCTCCCAATTCAGAATAACATTAGTCTCCTTACATCTTTGCAACACCAAAGCCAAATTAAGTAGACATGAATCAAATGATGAACCAAAAATAAAAAAATCATCCATGAAAATCTTAATATATTCATCAAACATATCAGAAAAAATGGCCATCATACATCTTTGAAAAATGGCTGGTGCATTGGAAAGACCAAAGGGCATTCTTCTAAAAGCATAAGTACCATATGGAAAAGTGAATGTGGATTTCTCTTGATCTTCTGGTGCAATGGGAATCTGATTGTAACCTGATCAACCATCCAAAAAGCAATAGAATTCATGTCCTACAAGTCTTTATGGCATCTGATAAATAAATGGCAAAGGAAAGTGATCTTGTTTAGTGGCATCATTTAATTTTCTGTAATCAATACATACACGGCATCTAGTAGCTATTCTAGTTGGAATTAATTCATTGTTGTCATTTTTCTGAATAGTCATACCTCCCTTCTTTAGTACAACTTGCACAGGGCTCACCCATGGACAGTCAGAAATAAGATAGATGATTCTTGCATCAAGTAGCTTGATCACTTCTGCTTTCACCATTTCTTGTATCTTTGGGGTTCAAACGCCTTTGATGTTGGATGGTGGGTTTGTATTGCTCCTCCATTAAAATTTTATGCATGCAAAGTGAATGATTGATTCCTTTGATATCTGCAATTTTTCATCCAATTGAACTCTTAGCTCTCTCAATACTCTTAGTAGTTTCTCCTCCATCATATCCATCAAAGAAGAAGAAATAATCACTGACAAAGAAGAAACTTCATCTAAGTAAGCATATTTTAAATGAGAAGATAAAGGTTTGGGTTCAAGAATACGAGGTTCTTCTATAAATGGCTTAAGCTTTTTGTTAATTTGTCCCAGCTCCTCAACTCTTGGTGATTGTTGCTTTGAGTAGGGTGGGTTTGCCTCCATAAACTTTTCACAAACCTCTACATCCTCTCTCTTAGTTTCTTTATTGCTTGGTTGAGTCAAGCATGCTTCAAGTGGATCTTCGACAACACTTTTCTGAAAAACTTTGCTTATCAACTTGTCAATGGATTCAACTGCAAAATAAGAATTAGCATCCAAAGGATATTTCATTGCTTCAAAGACATTGAAGGTGACTTGATCATCTTGAACTCTAAGAATTAATTTTCCTTATTGAACATCAATAAGAGTTCTTCTTGCTGCTAAGAAGGGTCTACCTAAGATAAGTGGTACCTCCCTATGTTCTCCCATATCCAAAACTATGAAATCAGCAAGGAAAATGAACTTATCAACCTTTACCAACATGTCTTCCACAATACCTCTTGGAAGTTTGATTAAATGATTAGCAAGTTGAAGTGATACTATAGTTGTTTTGACCTCCCCCAATCCTAATTTTTTGAAAATAGAGAAAGGCATTAAGTTAATACTAGCACCCAAATCGCACAATGCCATTTCAAAATATGAATCACCAATAATGCAAGGGATAGTAAAACTCCCTGGATCTTTCATCTTTTGTGATAGTTTATTTTGTAGGATGGTTGAACATTCCTCATTCAATTTCACAGTTTCATAATCCACCAAGTTCATTTTGTTTGCCAAGATCTCCTTTAGAAAATTTGCGTAGCTAGGCATCTGTGCTAAGGCATCTGGAAAAGGAATGTTAATATACAGGTTTTTAAATACATCATGAAAATTGAAAAACTACTTATCCATCTTATGTTGTTAAAGTCTTTGAGGACAAGGGATTGGAGGCACATAAGGCTTAGGATTGTCTGGAAATAGTTTACTCTTAGCTGCCTTTTATGGTTGTTCAATTACTTCCTTTTGTTGAGTCTCTTGTTGAACATCTTCTTCTCCCACTATCCTTCCACTTCTTAGGGTTACAACTTTACCTTTTCAATTGAATTTTCTCTATATTGCTAGGCAAAGAACCCTACTGTCTTCTTGATAACATATTTGCTAGTTGTCCTACTTGTATCTCTAAATTCTTCATCAAGGCCTCTTGATTTTTAAACCTCATGTCTGTGTTATGCATGAATTCTTGAGTGCTGCTCACAAAATTTTGCATGCTATTTGCTAATCTACTGACCATCTCTTCCAGATTATATTTTGTCTCCTCTAGTTGCTTGAATCCTAGTGGTGGCCTTGTTGCGTTTTGGTGGTTCCATGAGAAATTTTGATGATTTTGCCACCCTAGATTGTAAGTGTTATTGTATGGATTGTTTTGTGACCTATTGAAATTACTAACAAAGTTAGCATTCTCACTAGATTGTGCAAAAGTTTTACCTACCTAATAGTCTATGCTAGCATGTCCTCCACCATAAAAATCAAAGGTCACTTTCTGAATTTTCATTGATGAAGCATTCATATTGTCTATCTTCCTATTCAATACTTCAAACTGTGTAGTGAGTGCAGTGAGACATTCCACTTTATGCACTCCTACTGGTCTTCTCACTGGTAGCCTCTCAGTAGGCCATTGATAGTTGGTGTTTTGTTATTCAATGATCCTTCTACAATTGCATCAATCATAGAATGAAAATTTAGACTAGTCCCATTATAAAAAGTTTATACTTGCATCCATATGGGTAGTCCATGATGTGGGTATCTCCTTAGCAAGCATTTAAATCTCTTCCATGCCTTATATAGTGATTCATTATCATCTGCATGAAAGTCATGATATCATTATGCATCTTAGCAGATTTGGAAGGAGGAAAAAAAACTTTTCTAGGAATTTCTGTGCCATTGTATCCCAAGTTATAATTGAGCTTGTAAGAAGAGAAGAAAGCTAACTTTTAGCTTTGTCCTTAAGAAAAAATAGAAATAATCTCAACCTGTTGCATATGAGAAACTCTATTATATTTAATTATATCATAGATTTTAAGAAAAGCATCTAAATGGCTATTTGGATCATCGCTCTGAAGTTCACTGAATTGCACAGATTATTGAAATAGATGAATAAAAGATGGCTTAATCTCAAAATTATTTCCTTGAACTACTAGTCTTCTTATACATGATGTTTATCCTTGAATAGTTGGAGCAACATAATCTCTAAAAAGACTGCATGGATTTTTAGCTATAGTCTCTCTAGCTACACATGCCTCTTCTATCTCATCAGTCAGAATTGATTGTTCTCTCAGTCTTCTTCTGTAGGTATGATCAATTTTTGGATCAAATTCAGCTAGATTGCCTTGCTGGCTTTGTACCGTGCACTACTTTCTTCATAAATAATATAAACAAATTAAATCTAGAATTCAAAACTAACTATAATAAAAATGAACTAAACATATAATAATGCTAAGCATAAGAAAAACTAAAGTAATACCAATCTTGATTAGTATTGATATTAATGTATAACTCACTGCCTTCCCTGGCAATGATGCCAAAAACTTGTTGCAATTACAAGTAATATAGATGAGGCGAGTTGAGTATTGTTCCTACAAAGAATTTGGTTGTTGCACACTAAGTACCAAACTTGTATCAAATCAGTAATATTTGATCAAATGAAATTCAATAGATGATATAAGAACTAAATCAGAATAAACAATGAAGTTGAAAAATTGTAAGAGCAAAAGAAGAAATATCAATGGATGAAATATCTAGGAATTCAACTTCACTTAGCAAATCCACTTGTATTGATGAATTGTATTGAGTAAATCATCATTCCTCTCATTGTCAATCGGATGCACTAAAGTATCTACCACCCTTTCTCAACTGTTATGATAGGTATACCTATTAAAGTGATTTACTATGTCTCCATGCAAATCCAAATTAATAAACCATTTAGCTTAAGCATCCAAGTATTAATTCACACGGATTGCATATGTACAATGGCTATCTCTAGACTTCATTGCATCATATGTTCTTCAATTCAATAGTTTATTCCTAATTCACCTCTCTCGAGTATAAATTAAGAATCTCAGATCATGCACATGGTAAATAAAGGCATACATGTATTAATCATAAAAAAGTAGAAATAATGAGAAAGAAGATAATTTAACTCAAAAATCAAACATCAACACAAGCTTCATTGCTAGGATCCATTTAATTCTAGATAACCAAAATTTAGAATATTACATTTGAATTAAAACCAATTAAGTAATTAATAAACATCATCATAATCCAAAGTTGAATATTGATTCAAAAACAAAAGATGAACTCGAAAGAAAACAAAATATTTAGGTTGTAGCGGCTTTTGTGGCTTTCTCCGATGATCTTCTTACTATAAGCTCTTCTCCTTGTCCAAATCTTTGTGTATGCTCCCTCTATTCCATCCCTTGCTCCATCCCTAGATGTCTTTTTAAATAACCTAGACAACATTATTATAGTAATACTCCTCCTCGAATTACAACTCCCTTATGCACAAAAATTCTCTTCTAAAAATAACTCTGTCTTTTCCATCTGGAAAAGTTGTTTCTATACAATTTTCAACAATAGATGTTGTGCAGTTGATTTCCAAAAGATCCCTTCCAAATATTGCAATGTTTATGCATTCAAAAATCTTTTAAAAATTCAGCAACGTATGCAAAGAGCCTTGCTTCCAAAAATAACTTGGAGGATTGCCAGTGTTGATCATTTTGGAGCCCAATTGCTAAAAAAAATACATTACTGATCATAATTTGGATAACAACATCTGACGCATGGAAGAACAACTAAAATTGTGTACTTCAAATTCCAAGCTTTGATTTCAAACTTTGTTTCTTGTTAGCTGCTTTGAAGGCATGAAGATTGAGCTACAAATTTGAATTCCTGCTTCAGAGTCATGTAAGTGAACTTTGGAGTCAATAAATCTTGATTTAGAGTCACTAAATATTAACTTCAAAGGTAATAAAGTGAACTTTGGAGTTACTAAAGCCAATTTTAGAGGTACAAGTCTACTTTGGAGGCATGTAAGTGAACTTTGGAGTTACTAAAGTCAATTTTGGAGTCAAAAAATGTTACTTCGGAGTCATAAAATGTTTCTTTGAAGTTACTGAAGTGAAATTTGGAGTCACCAAGTCTGCTTTGGAGTTTTTATGTTCCAGAGAAGTTTTAGTAGAATTATCATAATTTTCTCATATGAACTCCAAATTGAGCAGTTTTTATTGGGTTAGATAGATAATTTCAAGATCTATAACTTTCATGTTATAATCACTTTTCTTGATTTTTATTGTATCTTGAGTTGTATGAGCTCAAAATATCGCCTTTTGTTTTGCCTCCAAAATTGATATTTTGGAGTTTTTTGGAGAGAGTATCACTATTTTGATCATAATTTCTTCGTACAAACTTAGAATTGCTCTATTCTTTTTGCATTAGACAAATAAATTCAGAGGATACAACTTCTATGTTGATCACTTTATCTAAGTCGTCTATCTTCTATGATTCTTGAGCCATTAATGTGACCCATTCTATCAGATGAAGTAGCAAACGAATGTGAAGCTCTACAGGCAGTTGTGTTGTTTTAGCCATAACTTTCTTATATAAATTTAGAATTATGTGATTTTTGATACATTGGAAAGCTAAGAATAAAGGTTAAAACTTTTTGTTGGACACATTTTCCAATTATGCCTCCATCAGTCTCAAAAATATCTTTAAAGTAACATCTTTTGTAATCTTTAGTTTCATTTTCTAGATTTTTATATCTGCAATAAAACAAACTCTTTTAAGTGTTTCCACTAAAAAATATTAAAAGAAGATCTTAAACATGTAAATTTAGATATAAAAAATATGATATATTATGAGCTTATCAAAGTTCAAGCAGGATAAGTCCATTTGTTGGAGCGTGTCTTAAATAGAATGGTAATTACTTTATGCCCCCTAAAGCTGGAATCTAGAAGAGTGCTTTGTGCACTAGTTTATGCCCCCTAGATTTAGAATTTGAAAGAGTACAAGTTGCACTAGTTTGTGCTCTCTAGAGTTGGAATCTAGAAGAGTGCATGATGCACTATTAGTATTTTCACTATAGAGAGTAGTGGAATCTAAGGTACAAGAGGTGTGTCTTTGGAAGAGTGGAGTTGGGATGGTTAGCCAAACCACTATAAAAAATTATGTTGTTTGTATATGACTATTTTATTTCCTTGTATTACATTGTTTTATTATTTATCTTCTCATAATTTGCACAAAAGCACAAAAAGAGGGAAATTGATTTAATAAGGGTCAAGCAAAAAATTTTTATAAACCTAATTCACCCCTCTCCACTTAGGTTAGGCTACCCTACTGGACGCAACAATATCAATACCTCAAATCATAACTTGACTAGTCTAGTGGACCATCTAAGGAGTTAACTCACATCCTTTTACAACTATCCACTCAAACCTCATGATCTAGCCATCATTACAACATATCAACACCTCAGATTATATCCTAACCAATTTAGTGGACCACATATCACATCTAGGGAGTTGAATCACATCCCTTCATAGTTATCCACTAAAACTGCATTATTTGGCCACTATTTGAACAATCTCATCCTTCCATTGAATCTAGAATGTCCAAAAACCTCAAAATTGATTATCTAATCATCCAAATAAGAGATTAGATGGTCTAATTACATCAAAAATAATCTTATTCGTTCGCTTGCACTGTCGGACTGACAAGCTGCATTGGTGTGCTTAGGCCAGTGTTGGTGGAACTCGCCTGGGCTAGACACTTGGGCCGTCGACACTAGGCCAATATGGCTAGGTTGTCCACCCACATGGGCTCATCAAATGGCTTGAGCTCATTGACATCTACCATTGGACATGGTCATTGTTGCCACCACCGCATAGTTGCAGCCACCACTTGGGCTCACTCGGTTAGGCCTGGATTTTGGGCTTTGTCTAGATATGGGCCTGGAACCAAACTTGGTGTGCACTAGGCCTAATTGGTGTGCTAGGCCCAGCTAGCAGCTGACCTAGATGTGTTTTCCAGGCAAAAAAGTTGCCACTTTCCAGGGACTTCATGTCCCAAAAATTTCTATAATTTTTTTTTATAAAATCTAATTTTTCTAAATTCCAATCTCTAGAAATTTATTCCTAAAATGAAAATGGGATGCACTAATCACCCTATGGGCCTATACGCAATCTATGGTCCAAAAATATCAAATTTGATGAAATTTTCATTTCTACAAATCATCAAATTTAACCATTCAAATAACATCATTTAAACCCAAAGTTGCCAACTTGGTGTAATATCATTATTTTGAACACATTCAAACATTCAGATCTTAAATATATCATGCTCATCATCATGCATAGATTTATTTTCATGTGTCCAATAAATCTCAAATGACGTTGCTAGAGTAGGTAGTGTCCCTTGTTATTTTTTATTTTCTTTATTAACCACATATATACATTCCATTCAATAAATCTGAGACATAGGATGTATTCTAACTAATGAGAGCTTTATTTCAAGGGTTATATGTGATATTAAAATCTTCCAAATATATAAAAATTTGATAAAATTTTTATTTTAAATAGACAAGAATAATTCATCATTTAAATAGTCATATCACATTAAAAGTTTAGAAAAATCATAGGGTACAAAAACACATAAAAATCAAATGATTCAATGGAGCTGATGAACAAAATAACATGCATATTACTCATTCTAAAAATATTTTCATAACAATATAAACTATATTCACAAGTGTATTCATCTATCCAACATAGGATTTTATCTTTCATACAACTCCGCTAAAACACAACATACATATATCTAATTGAAGATCTGATCTAGTAAAATAATCACATATGAAATGTATGTACATCTATCTACTTACTTAGTTGAAGATCCATGAAGGAAAATAAAAAATTCCAAATAGCTGAATCTCTTCTCCTTCTTTCTCTCTCTCTCTCTCTAATTTCTCACAGCAACATTCACCTTTGGAAATGCTTTTCGTTACCTTCTTCTATAAATAATGATTATAAATAATAAATATGAATATTGATTTTAATAGTGATTATGAATATCAATTATAAATAATGCATAGTGAATAGTCAATAGTAAATAATGAATAGTAAATAATAAATAGTGAATAGCAAACAGTGTATGAATAGTACATAAACAATGGACCCCAACATTTTCAAAACAAGGGGCAAAAATGTGGTGTAAAGTATGAGTGATTTAGTTAGTTGGGATGATAACATGTTGAAATAGGTAAACTTATGGTAGTTGTGATATTTGTGGTTGATACTTAAAGGATTAGGATAAAAATGACAATCATATCAAGTTAAGGAGAAAGGCATCTAAGAAAGTAATATAGAAATATTAAATGAGAGACCTATCTCCATATTTACGTGATGGTTTCTTTGACTAGGTGAAATCAAGAAGCAACTCCACATGATGGACTAGTAGCAGCACAAGGATAACATGAATTATAAGCAAGCACTTACATTTTATTGGTCAGATTATTATATTTCCATGTTAATTCTTTTAAAATGATTCATGCTTTGAGTTTGATTTGGGGGTGGATTCCCTTATTTTGTGGATTGAGCCAAGATTTACTAATTTGAGGATTTGGGGGAAGTTAGCCCCAAGTGGTATGCATGGTTTATGGAGCACATGGATTCTGGCACGGCACGCATGACATGTTGCATGTGTGTATGTACACCCCAAGTATAGTTCAAATTCCTATGGCTAGGTTGGAGTAGGCTACTCCTTGGGTTAGGTGATTTGGTGCCTAGTTTTGATTCTTGAGATTAGGGGTTAGTTGGATGACTTTAATGCATGCTTGGGCAATGATTTTTTTGTTGATGGATGATCTAGGATGTTTCCTTATTATAAGAGGATGGAGGGACAAATGACAAGGGATGTTGCTATGGTAGAGAGAAACCAAGATTAAGAAAGAGAGAGAGAGAGAGAGAGAGAAGGATAAGAGATTGTCATTGGGATTTTCTATTTTCCTTCATGGATCTTTAACTAGGTAAGTATATGGATATATCTATGTTTCATATGTGATGATTTTATTAGATCAGATCGTCAATTAAATATCTATATGTTGTGTTTTGGAGGGATTATATGCAAGATATAATCCTGTGCTGGATGGATGGATACACCTATAAACATAGTTTATAGTGTTATATATATATTTTAAAAATATTAATGTGCATATTATTTTGATGATCAAATATGATGAATATGTTGGATTTTCATGTATTCATTTAACCTATTTATTGAGTCTAATGATTTGTTTTTAATGATTAACAAAAACTTATTTATGAGTTGAATTAAACTAATTCTATTTTTGCTAAGATTTCATAATTCAGAGGAAGCTTTAGAGGAAGTAAGAAGGCTTTAGAGGAACAAATGAAGCTTCAAAAGACACATTTCAAACATCAGAGAAGACTTCAAAAGTTCTCAAGGTTGCAACCGGTATGACAGCTGCCTACGAGGTTCTAGAAAGATGTGTTCTCACTGGACTATCAAGGCCAATATAGTTGTCGACTGTGGTATCGCCTACGGCTCCAACGGTTGGAAATCTATGTTGCAGTGCAATGACTATATTGCGACAGTCTTCTTCTAAATGATCCAAAACTTCTCCAGAAGATATAAATAGATAATCCATTGAAGAGAAACATGAAGCTTAAGGGTTTCATAAGCTTAACACGAATCAAACATAAGTAACCCATTCAAGTTTCCCAAGTGCATTCACTCTAATATATTGCTAAGATCAAGGGACTTCAAAGCCACATCACTACTATCTTAAAGAAGTTCAAATTATTGCAATGTGCTTAATGTTTTATCTTTTATAGTTGTGCTTGAATTGTGTGTACTCTTAGCCTAAGTTAGAGGTATTTCCTTGTACACATTGTATTTGTAAGTGGGAGTTATCGATAAGCTCTAAAAACAAGTGTGAATGAGTATTTGGTGAGCTTAGAGGAAAGCTAGGTTGCATGAGTTGTTGGTGAGTTCAAGGAAAACCAACATTTGTAGAGTTATTGGTGAGCTCAAAGAAAACCAACAGTGTATGAGTTTCTGATGAGCTCAGCAAAATCAAGTTGTAAGAGTTCTATGTGATATCAGGAAACCAGAGGAGGTGTGATGCCACATGGTATAGTGGAAACCAAGGTTGGGAAAACCTTGGAGAGTGGAGGACGTGCTAAGGGGCCCAAACCACTATAATCCTTGTGTTCTTTTTGCTTTGTGTGCTTCCATTGCATTCTATTTTTTGCACTTGCACATCCCATTCATTTTCCCTATCTCTAGGATTCTTGTTTTGCCATACATCCTGCATATCATAGTAGGTTGGACCCAACACTATTATTTTGGTAGAATTTTGATGTGATGTGACTGTTTAAATGATGAAATATCCCTCTCTGTTTAAACTAGAAATTTCATTAAATTTCTATATATTTGGAAGATTTTAATATCACATATAGCTCTTAAAAATGAAGGTTTCATAGTGTAGAATACATTATAAGGCTCAGATTTATGAAATGATGTGTATATATGCTATTATTAAAGAAAATAAAAAATAAAAAGGAAAGGGACGCTGCCTACTCTATAGTGTCATTTGAGATTTTTTGGACACATGAAAATAAATTCATGTGTAATGATGTACATGATATTTTCAAGATTTGAATTGTTGGATATTTTCTAAGATAATAATATTACCCTAAGGTAGCGATTTAGGGTTTAAATGATTTGATTTGAATCTTTAAATTTGATGACTTGTGGGAAATGGAAACTTTATTAAATCTAGTGATTTTGGACCATATATTGTATATGGGCTAATAGGATGTTTAGTCCATTTCATTGTCACCATAGGATGTAATTTCCATAATTGGAAATTAGCAAAAGAATCATAAAAATTAGATTTTGAAAAATCTAGACACTATAAAATAATGGGATGTCAGTCCCTAGAAGTTCTAGTAGCCTTGCTGCCTGAAATTTGCAACTAGGCTAGCCCCAAGCTAGGCATAACACTGCTAGCTAGAGCCCAATTTAACTGGTTAGGCTCCAGACCTTGCGCTTAGCAAGCCAAGATAGGAGGTCTAGTCAATGAGTGGTGGCAACGGTGTCCAAAAGTAATGTCTGGTGGGCGAAGCCTAGCTAATGAAGCCTAGGCGAGAGGTGAGCCTAAGTAGGTGAATGGCCTAGGCACGCTAGCCTAGAACTAGCATCCTAGAGCTTGGCCGAGGCAAGTTTTGCCAATGACAGCCTAGGCACACTAGCGTTGGCATCTGCTCGTCGATTCGAATGGATGACCAAATTGATTTTTGAAGTTTTGGGATCATTTGATCTCCAATTTAGAAATCAAACAATTAATTGAGGTTTTTGGATGTTTTGGATCTAACAAAAGTGTCAGATTGTCCAAATAGTGGCCAAATCATGAGGTTTGAGTGGAAAACTATGAAGGGATGTGATTTAACTCCCAAGATGTGATTCTATGGTCCACTAAATTGGTCAACTACTCAAATTTTTATTACATACAACTTTGACATGCTTGGCTTTTTCTTTCCATTCTCATTCTCATGTATTGTTGATTCCTATTGCTCCTTTTCATTTGAAAACATTTTTAAAACAAACCATGAGTCGTGGGCTTAGTAAGCAAGCATGTTCATTTATAAATTCTTTTCCAAATAAAAAAATCATCTCAATCATTTCATATAAAGGACCATGAAAATAATTTATCAATATCATGTACATGCTTATGGGTTCATCATTGGCTCCACACATAAATAAACATGCTAACATCATGATCATGAATGTCAATGCATCCACACATACAATTTCATCATCCAAAACACCTACTCCAATTGTAGGAATCAGAACTAGGCACCAAATCATCTACTCTAGAGGGTACTCTTCTCTAACATGGCCGAGGGAATTTGAACCTTCACATAGCCTATGCAATTTATGTGGGTGGATGGTGGTGCTATAAAAAGAGAGAGGTAGCAGAGAGAGGGAGAGAGAGAGAGAGGGAGAGACAGGAGAGTCAACATGAGAGAGGTAGCATGGAAAGAACAAAAGAGTTTTGAGATAAATTATGTTTTATTTTTTGTTGATCCAATATATTAAATAACTATATTTTGTAGGTATTATGATATCATGAGAATTTTGAGGAATTTTGAGGTGAAATCATCATTTATTTGATGAAAATTTCTATCGATTGAACATAAAAGTTTGATTAGATTTCCATGTAGTTGAAGTTTTTAATATCGCATATACATCTTCAAATGAACCTCTCATGATAAAGAATGAATCTTATAGCTTGGATTTAGGGAATATAGTGTATATATATTTATAAATGAAAAATTAAAATGAAATTAGGACACTATGAACAGTGATTTTGAATAATATTAATGAATAGTAAATAATGAACGCTAAATAACAAATAGTGAATATGAACATTACACCTGAATAGCGAATGTGAATAGTACATGAATAGCGGTCCCCAACATTTTCAAAACATGGTGATGAGTTGGCGATTTAGTGATTTGGGATGATAAAATGATGAAACAATTAAATTTGTGGTATATGTGGTACATGTAAATTTGTGGTACATGTGGTACTTGTGGTTGATATTTAAGGGATTGGAATGATTGACTATTATGTCTAGTTGATGAGTGATACGGGTAAACTCAATTAAGGTAAGAGAAGAAAGGCATTTAAGAAAGTAATATAGAAATATCAAATAAGTGACTAAAATCCATGTTTACTTGATGGTTTTTTGACTAGGTGAAATAAAGAAGTGACTCCATGTGATGGATTGCCTTGTTTTGTGGATTGAACCGAATTTACCCATTTGATGTTTTTGGGGAAGTTAGCCCCAAGTGTTTGCATGGTTTATGATTTCTCAGCATGGTATTTAGAATATGGATTGTGGCATGGCACACATGGCATGTTGCATTCATGTATGGACATGTGTGACAAATTTGGGTGACTCAGGTGGGAGTAGAGTACTCCTCGGGGTGGATCATTTGTTGCCTAGTTCTGATTCCTACGATTGGGTTGGAATAGAGTACTTTCTCGAGTAGGTGTTTTGGATGATGAGATTGCATGTGTGGATGCATTGATGTGTATGAGCATGATGTCAACATGGTTATTTATGGGTGGGGCCGGTGATGAGCCCATGTGCATGAGCATGATATTGATAAATGATTTTCATGGTCCTTTATATGAAGTGATTGAGATTATTTTTTATTTGGAAATGAATTTATAAATGAACATGCTTACTTATTGATCCAGCAGTTCATGATTTATTTCAAAATGTTTTTAGATGAAAAGAAGTAACAAGAATCATCAAAACATGAGAATGAGAATGGAAAGAATAAGCCAAGCATGTCAAACTTGTATGTAATAAAAAGTGGAGTAGTTGTGAATGATGCTTAGTATCATGGTATGTAAAGAGGTGTTTATATATGAAGGAAAGTAATGTTTGTATCATTTATATATCTTATTTTTCTTAATCTTGGCCTATGATCCTGTGGTAAGAGAGATATGCACTAGGGATGATAAATATATCTTTAAATAGGGTATTACACATGAGGTGTGTGTCGAGGTGACCCAAAATTGGGGGTTATAGTCTCTTAAAAAATCATAACTCTTCTCCTCCTTTTTTTCAAGCATTAGGGGTAGGCTCCCCCTGAGCTTGGGGAAGGCTTGAGGTGTATTGTTCATGTTGAACCAAATGGTGCATATGACAAATAGTCAAGTTTTGATGATGAGCAACAACACATGAGTAAACATTTGTGGTATTGACAATTGTATTCCCAAGCATTGTAGAAATAGATAAATATATAGGGAAACAATTCAAATATAGGGCACAGCATATACAGAGAATACATCAGCAAAAAAAATCCATTGATGAAAAGAAGAAGAGGATGCTTAGAAAGAATGACCTAGAAACATTGAAAAGAAGACACAAAGAGTATCTGTAGCTATGAAGCTCAAGCCTCAATGAGTGATCAAATATATCTCCTATAGATAAGTCAGTATCTAAGAGCATTTATTTAAGAAAGATTCTGACAAATTGTTTCATGGACAAGTTAGATAAACTATGTCTACCTAACTTTGTCCACAAGATAAAGATGAATTCAATTTGCAGAAGTTAGAGATGAAATGGAGCTGAACTAAGACAAATGAAGAGCTAAAATGGAGTTAAATTATTTAAGCATTTGTCTTTTATATAAATTCTATCTAAAACTAAAGAAGATTAAGGAACTTGTTTACAATTTCTATAGAAAATATAGAAGATGAAGTAGAAGCGGCACATCAACTTCAAAAAAATAACTTTATCTACTGTCCTCATCTATAAGTTTGTTTGCCACTTGCAACAGACAAACCATCTGGCAACCACTAAAGAAATGAGTTGTCTATGCCTCGATGAATTGGCTATTACTTCTAATAGATAACCCATTATATGAATGATTAAAAAGAGAATTTGTCGACACATTGAACCTTTGTATATCACTTATGATAGATAACCCATTAGACAAACTATGTGAAAGACTTTGTTTGCAGCTTGCAACTTCATTTGCAGATATCTACAGAGAAATAATAGACAAAGTCATTTTGTTTGCTATGAAAAAGCCTTGTCCATGCCAACAAGAGTTGATTGTTACTTATAATAGTCAAATTGATAGACAAAGCTACTTCGTTAATGAAAGAAAACTTCGTCTAGTAAAAGAAATTTCATCTGCTATGAAGAAGCCCGGTCCATGCTAACAAGAATCATTTATTACTTACAACAGACAAACCGACAGACGAAGCTATTTCACTTGATGAAAGAAAACATCGTCTGATAAATAGTAAAGAGAAGAACTTCATTTGTGCTTCTACAATTTGACTATCACTTATAATAGACAAACTCAAAGATAAAGTAGAATATTATAACAATCTGTGATAAATTTACAAAGATGAAGTTGTCTATTATGTGGATTTACTCAGAGCCACTTTGTTTGTTACTTATAAGAGACAAATCCAAGACTTGATTAGACAAAGTCCTCAAATAAAATATGGTTGAATCTATATGGCATATTATAAGCAGTAGAAGGCACTTGTACCAAAAATTGTTGACTGCACTCTCTGATCAAACTCTCATACGGAGCATATTCTACTAAACAAATTAGACAAATTGAGCTTAGCTGAAGATAGAAAGAAATCCAAAGGAAAGCAGTCTACACTCTGATAAAGGTTGACTCTTTTAAAGGCCACGTTCCTTCAGGCTTAATGAGCATCTTTCCAAAATAGTGAAAGAGTGACTCATGCAGAAAAGTTTTTATCTAGTGTTTGCTAAAATTGGAAAGGCATCTTATTCAAGGATGCCACTACAAGCTTTCCAGTTACAATGAGTTTATTAAGAAGACAACTTTTCAATGGGAGAAATCAGAATGGTCTCCGATGTTCAAAGAAAGCTAACTACATGCAATGGTTAAAAATTTCTGAAGCAATATAAAGGTAGTGTAGTGACAATGAAGAAGGTTGAGGAAGCTGAGAGAAAAATAAGAATAGAGCTTAAATGAGTAACATCTCTCAATTAGACTATGCTTCCTACTAAAAAATCAATCTCCATTATGCTGATAAATGAATAAGCCTAAAAGATATATCTTAATCATATATCTAGAATACTGATATCTAATGAGCTTTAAAAGATATCATTTTATATGTGCTCAAGCTATGTACAAACTAGCTTAGTAAAAGAGGTGATGTAAAGTGCAAAATGAGTGCTGTTAATCAGCTATATGAGTTCGTGGTGAGTTCAAGAACACCACATTGTAAGAGTTGTTAGTGCACTCTAGAAAACTAATAAGTTTGTTGGTGACCTTCGAAACCAGTGAGTTTTCTGGTGAGCTCATGAAAACCAGAAGAGTGCTGGGAGCACTATGTTTATACCCTGGAGATGGAATCTAGAAGAGTGTTGTTAGCACTTTTGTATTTCCATTATATGAGATTTAGTGGAACCCAAGGCATAATGAGTGTGTGCTCTTGGAAGAGTGGATGTAGGGACTGGGTTCCCAAACCACTATAAAAATTGTAGTGTGCATTGTCTGTTTGATTATTTTACTTTGCATGTATCCACTATATCATTTCATCCTATAAATTATTGCACACACAATTACCTATTTGAAATAAGTATAGCTAAGAGAAGCTAAATATAGAAGTGAAGCAAACACTATGACTGAACAAACAGATATGAAAATCACATACATATTGCATCACTACTTCTCCTTGGCTCATTAATTTTAATTTAACCATAATTTTTATGTACTCAATTCACCCCTCTCCTCTTGAGCTATCTATTACATGGGATCAACAAGTGGTATCTGAGTGGGCTTTGCAAGTTAATCTTAACTACTAAAATTTAACTTGTAAAGAGATTCCCATGGCCAAATCATTCTACAACATTTCTGCTTAGGGACAAGTTATTTACAAAATTTTATGCATTAATGATTTCTGTTATAGATTTTGAAAATTTGAAATTCCTATCTCTAACTAAGATTGATAGAATATCTATATGTAGCTTTGTTAAAGACACATGAGAAATTATATGTGACAAAGCTAACAAGGTCCAGAAGACCCAATCAATTAACTCTATACACGAGCAACAAGGATAAGAGAAGTCAGAAGAATCATTTAAGGGAAATCTAGAGGAGCTAAAGAGAATCAAGTCAGCATCTTTCAGTATCTTAGCAATACAAGAAAATAAGGTAACTTTCTAATCTAAATTCTCAAATCTTCAAGAAATTTATATTTGGTTTAAAGCTTTGAATGTTTCATAATTGATAGCATCTCATTTTGAATGCCATGCACATTAAGTTACTTACAAAAATTGAAAGTATATTATTTTGAATCGTCTATACATACTCCAAACTATATATCCTTTATTGCTTCACTTGTGCACATTACATAAAGAGATTAACCACTCAAATCTTTGTAAATTAAAGTCCTCTAATCAAAAGCTAATCATTATCACACTCTCAAACAATCATAAATATCTTAGATTAAAAAGAAATAAAAAAATCCCATTATCTCATATCTGTCTATAGGTGAAGTCACCACTTTGTCTGTAGGATTGTCTGAAGTTACCCAATCATCTAAAGTTCTCGATGATATACTCGATAAAAATCATTTTTTTAATTTCTTCTCAGACTCACCTCTCGCATTCACTATTGGCAACAAAAATTCTCTTTTCAAAAGAAGCCAATTCAAATTCTCACTGTTTCACTCTCCACTCCTCATCTTCTTAGCGCCATTTTTCTTTGCTCATCTCACTGTTAAGAACCCCCAAGCTCCTGCACATCAAAATCCTAAAGCCTCCATTGACGAAGATGGCGGATTCAAGAACTATAGAGATGACTCCAACATCCACATCCAAAAGAAAAAGAAGTACAAAGGAGTCAAAGGAATTGCATGCATCTAGAAAAATCAAAGTGCAGGAAGAAAAATTTCTAGAGGTAACTTTCCAAAATGATGAACAAAGTTACCAAGATTACATGAATAAATTTGTTAACAAAAATATGGTAAAAGGTAGAGCCAATTATTTTGTAGCTTTTGAAAAGATGAAGTTGGAAATTTGTGATGGACAAGCTTTCAGGGTTGGAAAAATCATATGAGTCCAAGAGTCGAAAGCTATTCTAGAATGGGATGAAAGCTATTCCAGAATGGTGAAAATACTTCTCTATAATTATAATCCTAAGCTTAAGAAATCATGGATTAGAGATAAGAAGATAGATCTGTCTCCTAAAAATATTAGAGAATATTTGATTCTTTCTTTAGTTGAAAGACAAACATTTGAGTGGCCCAGAAGAGAATTGTTCTCACAACTGACAGGGATGCCTATTGATGATAATGTAAAAAATCTAAATCCTAAGCGTCTGGATGTAAATCTAAGGCTTGCTTATCTTATCCTGAATAACAACAGTCATCCCATGGTTGGAAATAGAGATAATGTTTCTGAGAAAGATGTAAAGATCCTTTGGGCATTGAAGTATAAGAAGAGGTTGGATGTTGCAAAACTAATGTCTGAACACCTCTATCAAGTCAAATCATTAGCAAGACATCCTCTGCCCTATGGAATGACAATGACTCAAATATTGAGAAAGGTAGAGGTGGATTTATCATATGAAGTTCTAGAGGTATTCAAAATTTCAGACATGGTTGATGAAGTAACACTGAAGAGGATGGGAATATCCATACGATCAAGTGGTATAGCCACTAAGAAAGCTAGAGGTGCAAGACAACCAAAAAAGATTAGAGAAGAAGAAGAAGAGGAAGAGGAGGAAGAAGCAAGAAATGAGGAACATGAGTAAATAGACATAGCATAAAGGGTGAGAGAAGAAGAAGAAGAAGAAGAAGAAGAAGAAGAAGAAGAAGAAAGTTGGAATCTATTAGGGAAGAAAGAGAGGAAACCCCTTCAACAACTGTAGTAAAAGAAACAATAGCACTTGAAAGAGAAGTAGCAGTTGTAGCAAAACCTTCTCCACACCATAGTCCAATTCCATCTCCAACCAGAACTACCGACTCACCTCCCACAGTCCAGCACATGCTATAAAGTCATGAGTCTCCACATCACAGTCCCATTCCATCTCCTTCTAGACCTGTTCATTCATCTCCACCTACCCAACACATTCCACAAATCTTGAGAACATGCATCGAATATTGAAACGTTTACTGCATCTATGACCCTAAGAATGGACTCATTGGACAAAAAGATGGATACGTATTCTCTTTAATGAAATCCATCATAGGTCAAAAGAAGCTAACTCTTGTCTCACTAGTTAGAAACATTCACTTAGCCTCTCCATCCCATCAGTCAGTTCACTCCTCTCCATCTCATCAATCGTCTCACTTCTCTCCTGCTCCACTCTTGCCATATCACACACCTCAAAAATCTCCATTTCCCACTCATCACAATATCACAGATCTTCCACTAGAATTTCCTAGGTCTAACTCTGTGTTTTCTATATTTGAGTCAACAATCCCAATAAGTAAAATTGTTAAGTATTTAAATCCATCTCAAAGAAACATTCATCCCAAGAAAATCCCTCTTCACCTCCATAGGCCATCAATAAATCTACCTCATTCAAACTTGTTCAAATTTTAAAATCCTCCCATCCATGTCCAATCACCTCTTAGTCAACTACCTCTCCTTCAAAAATCAATCAATCAACTCCACCAGAAGTCATGCCCTCCTCATCTAAGTCATATCAATTGCAGCTCCCCAAACTCCCAAAACACAATTCTTCAATTCCTAAAAATTGAAGATTAAAGATGACCTTAGAAAAAATTGAACATAGACAATTAATAAACCAAACAATTACCTTCACTCTTCAATCACAAAATAAATCCTTCACTCTCTCTGATCTTCCTTTTCCAAACTTTGAAGATCAAGATTATCTTGACAATATCATAATAATGAAGGGTCCAACCAAAACTTTCAAACCCAAACCTCTTCCAGATGGAGATAAAATTATTGATAAAATACTGAATGAATTCTCCTAACTATCCCAAAATACTACTCCATCTCCTTCTATAACACCTACTCCTTCTACAACACCTACTCATTCTGTTGAACCATCTCCTTCTACAACATTTTATCTCTCTCTCTCTCTCTCTCTTGTTGAACCATTCCCTTCTACCACACATCAACCTCCTTCCAATGCTCAATCTTCTACAAGAATCAAACTTTCAGTCTCCAGGCCCTCAATAAGCAATACTCAAGGAGCTGAATCTACATCTCTTCCTCAATCTCCATGACATATGCCACTCTTAGCTATCAAACAGATGCCAATACTACAACAATTCATCATGGTAGCATCCTCCATATCCAAAGCTATTAGATGACAACTATTGACCAGGCATCAAGCTCATTGTCCATCTTGAAATAGCTGTAGACCCTCTCATGTTGACTCATACCCTCTATGAAACATGGATAGCTACCAACAAGGAAGCATAGGCTCAAGGACTACCTCTTCCTCATCCAATTTTGATGGATCCTGACTAAATTAGGTGAATTAAACTTGTCCCTCATGTCCCAAAGGCTCTTATTGTGAAACTCCCATAAGAAAAATAAAGTCATTTTGAAACTATGCTCTGATTTGAGGACATTGATGTATTTTGTCATACACTGTATATTTCTCACATTAATAAAATTATTTTTAACATATTCTTTTTGATTATCATCACTTACAATGTTGAATCTCCATTTCCCTTTTAGGATTTATCTTTTTGCTCATGACAAAAAGGGGAGAAATATAGTGCAACTTGAGTAAAAATTCAATAGACAATAGAAAAATAAAGAATAAAAACCTATAGTACCTACTCAGGGGGGAGCTGGGACTTAAAAATAACACACTAATCTAGGAGAAGTTAAATAAGCCAAAGTTAGATGAGATAAACTAAAACTATACACTAAGTCAGGGGGAGGCATAATATATTTATTCAAATGTAAATTTCATGTGAATTTAAACTAATGAATATTTTTACTCTCTCAAAAGGTATTTTACTCAAATATTTTGTCATCATCAAAAAGGGGCAGAATGTTAAACAAAATGGTGCATATGGCAAATAGCCAAGTTTTGATTATGAGCAACAACATATGAGTGAACATTTATGGTACTGATAATTGCATTCCCAAGCATTGTAGAAACAGATAAATATACAGGGAAATAATTCAAATACAATGGATAATGTATACAGAGAATACATCAAAAGGCAAAATCTACTGATGGAAAGAAGAAGAGCATGCTCAGAAATAATAACATTAAAACATTGAAAAGAAACCACAAAGAGTATCTGTCGCTATGAAGTTCAAGCCTCAATGAGTGATCAAATATATTTCCTACAGATAAAGTTAGTATCTAAGAGCATTTGTCTAAGAAAGATTTAGACAAATCGTTCTATGGACAAGTCAGATAAATTGCGTATACTCAACATTTGTCTACAACACAAAAATGAATTTACTTTATAGAAGCAAAGATGAAACGGAACTGAACTAAGACAAATGAAGAATTGAAATGGAGTTCAATTATACAAGCATTTGTCTTTTATATGAAGTCTATTTGAAACTGAAGAAGATCAAGAAACTTTTCTCAAATTTCTACAGAAAATATAGAAGACAAAGTAGAAGCGACACAAAAACTATAGAAGAATAACTTTGACTGTCGTCTTCATCTACAAGTTTGTTTGTCAGACAACTACTAAAGAAAAGAGTCATCTATGCCTCAACAATTTGTCTATTACTTATAATAGATATCTCATCCTATGAATGACTAAAAAGAGGATTCGCTTTCGTGTCAAACCTTCGTCTATCACTTATGATAAACAACCCATTAGATGAACTATGTGAAAGACTTCATCTGCAACCTGCAACTTCATCTGCAGGTATCTATAGATAAACAACAGATAAAGTCATTTCATCTACTGTGAAGAAGTCTTCTATGCACTAACAAGAGTTGTTTGTTACTTACAACAAATAAACCGATAGACAAAGCTACTTTGTTTGATGAAAGAAAACTTTGTTTGGTGAAAGAAAACTTTGTTTGGTGAAACAAATTTCGTTTACTATGAAGAAGCCCTATTCGCACTGACAAGAATCATTTGTTACTTACAGCAGAACAACTGACAGACAAAGCTACTTCACCTAATGAAAGAAAACTTTATTTGATGAATAGTAAAGAGAAGAACTTTATTTATGCTTCTATAATTCATCCGTCACTTACAATAGACAAACTAGAAGATGAAATAAAATGTTGCAATGATCTTTGACAAATTTACAAAGTTGAAGTTGTCTATTATGTGTATCTACTAGGAGCCACTTTGTTTGTTACTTACAAGAGACAAATTCAAGACTTGATTAGACAAAGTACTCAGATAAAATATAGTTGAATCTATATGGCATATCATGAGAAGTAGAGGCCACTTATACTAGACATTCCTGACTGCACTCTCCATTCAAACTTTCATACAGAGCAGATTCTACTAAACAAATCAGACAAATTGAGCTTAGCTGAAGATGGAAAGCAATTCAAAGGAAAGAATCTACACTCTGATAAAGGTTGCAACTTTCAGAGGCTATGTCCCTTCAGGCTTAATGGGTGTCTTTCCAAAATAGTGAAAGAGTGAGTCATGCAGAAAAGTCTTTATCCATCATTTGCTCAAATTGAAAAAGTATCTTCTTTAAGGATGGCACTACAGGGTTTCTGGTTACAACAAGTTAATCAAGAAGATAACTTTTCAATGGGAGAAATCATAATGGTCTTCAACATTTAAAGAAAGCCAACTACCTCCACCGGGCAAAATTTTCTTAAGTAATATAAAGGTAGTGTAGTGACGATCAAGAAGGTTTAGGAAGTTGAGAGAAAAATAAGAATAGAGCATAAATGAGTAACATCTCTAAATTAGACTATGCTTCCTCCTAAATAATCAATCTCCATTGCGCTGATATATAAATGAGCCTAAAAGATCTATCTTAATTATATATCTAGAGTATTGATATATAATGAACTTCAATAAGATATCATTTTATATGTGTTCAAACTATGTACAAATCATTCTAGTAAAAGAGGCAATGTAATGTGCAAAATGAGTATTGTTAATCAGCTTTGTGAGTTTTGTAGGCTCCCATAGGATGGCTTAATCTAAGACGGGAGGGATGAATTGGGTAAGTAAAAATTAATTACTTAACCCCTATTAGATCATTTTCCTCTTTTTGTGCTTATGTGTGATGTGATGTAAAGTAAATAATAAAAACAATAAAATACATGAAGAATAAAATATACTAGCAAACACACACACACAAATAAGATGATTTTTATATTAGTTCAGAAACCTGTCCCTACATCCATTCTTCCAAGAGCATACAATCATTGCGCCTTAGATTCTATTATGTCTCATATAATGGAAATACATAGTGCTCCTAACACTCTTCTAGTTTTCACAAACTCACTAGGAAACTCACTGGTTTCAAAAATCATCAGTAAACTTGTTGGTTTTCCAAAGGTCACCAATAACTCATACAATGTGGTTTTCCTTGCGCTCACCACAAATTCACTGGTTTTGAAGATCATTAGCAAATTTGTTACTTTTTTAGAGCTCACTAACAATTATCTATTTTTAAGTTTAATAGAAAACTTATACACTTTTACATAGTATTTCTCTCAAGCACGGGGGAAGATTTGATCTCTCGTTTAGCTCTATGTAATATAAAAGATCTTCCTATAATGTAAAGATAATGGCCATAAGGATAAGCAGATTAAAGCTAATAAAATATATATGATAATTTAAGCTCTTGATCATAGGGAGAAGGATTTGCATAGGATTTAGCTCATCTAAAAAATATTCCTTCACCACTTTTTAATCATCCCACCCTTTCTCCTTAAATAGCTTCTTCATATTTTTGATCATTGGAGAAGATGGGTTCCATTGAATGTAGAAACGAGAGAAAAATTGAATGAATAAGACTATTTCAATTTTCTGCCATTGAAGTACAGGTCTTTCTGATTTGTCTCGAGCTGCTGCATCGCCATTCTGAGAGGAGGATGAGTTGTGTTAAAAGGTATTCTTTATTTGACTTATCATAGTCTTGAAAACCTTGTAGCACCACTTATTGCTAGAATTGGAGACTGTTATAAGTCTGCACAATGTCGGTATGGGTGAAGATACCATTTGAATGCTAGTCACATAAATCTATTTTCCTTTGACAAGTCATGGCCTCTCTCTGTCTACATTTGTCTCTGATAAGTTGCAGACAGATTCTTCCATAGGTTTGTTTGTCAGTTGAGCTTCCATAAGAGTGATTTGTCTGTTATAAGTAGTAGATAAACTTTGAATGACACAAATGAAGTCAAACTTACTGATAGACAAACTCTACTTTGTCTTCCTAAATTTCTCTAAGAGATTTATCTGTTGGTTGATCCTTCATGTATGTGCTTTGTCTATTGTAAATAACAAACTAACTCTAGGTGGCACTGATGAAGTTGGGTTGATCGATTGACAAACTTCTCCTTCTATATGAATAGATGAAGTGGGATGTTTTTCCTTTGTTCTTCATTTATCTATTGGAGGTGGCAGATGAAGTTCTCTTTATCTTGCTCTAACTGATAAAGTATAGTATTCTTCTTTTGTTCCTCATTATCTGTTAGAGATGGTAGACGAAACTTGCTTTAACTTACTCGAATAGACAGTGTAGTATTTGTCTGATGTAAGTGATAGACGAACTATATTCTGCTTTGTCTTGGACTAAATACTTTGCACATCACATGGATTTGTCTATTGTAAGTTGTAGATGATCATGCCTTTGTCTGTTGAAACCCATTTTGGTCTAAGTAGCTCTTTTTCTGTTGAAGTTTGTCTATGCTCATAGTGCAGCTTCTACTTCATCTTCTACTTTGGCTAATACTTTGTTCATTGTAAGTAATAAATGATTTTTGATCCACAGATGAAGTGAAGTTCTTCAACTATTTTACACACTTTGAGCAACAGAAGGAGTTTGTTCTTGCAACTCCTTTGTTTCTTGATTCTTGGTTTTTCTGTCTTGGCTTAGTTGAAGTCACACTCCCTTGTCTGTTCATATTGCCTTTCTATTCTTAGACAAATACATTCTTCTAACTTTCTTGATTAGACAAAGTTTTCTCCTCTTTATGCATGATTTATTGGGCGATAATTTCTTTGTTCTTTCTTTGTTTGAGTATTTGCTGAAGCATCTTCTTCTTTCTTCATCTCAGATAAGTTTTATCTGATTAGTGTTGATAGCTTGAGCTTCTTAAACAACTTTATGCTTCTTCGACTATGCCTTCATCTTCAACTTCTTTGTCTTGCATTTATCTATTGAAATTTTTTCTTTGAGGTTGACAAACAATGCAAGCTCATTGTAGTGCATCTTTGAAGCCTTATTTTTCTTCTTCTTGCTTTTGTTCATGGAAGCTTTCTAATGTAACCTTTCTTGTTGCTTGTCTTCAAACCTTTTGTTTTCTTCTTCTTCTTCCACGGTTTTCATCAGTTCAGCTCATTTCGAATATAACAAATAGTTGTGCAGTTTGTTGAAGATGATCATGATCCTGCACTTGAACTTTTCTACACTTGCTACATTGTTGGTTTTCATATATAATATCAAAATGTATTTTATCCTTATGTGATTATAATATTTTGTGAAGCAAAGACAATATACATCTCTATTAAATGAATAATATGAAAGCTTAAGTGATTATGGTACTTAGTGTGATTTGACAAATTTATGCAGTAAAGAATAATTTATGTTATGTGCACCATAATGTAAGAATGTATGCTTGTAGAATTGATCATTCATGATTATATATTTGTATTAATTAATGTTTAGCAATTCATAATCATGCGTATGATTGTTAGAGATTTAAGTATACAAATTTCTTATCTTAATACAAGTTTCATTATCATCAAAATCATATACAATAATGCTGAAAAGTTTATGGTGAGCTCAAGAAAACCACATTATATGAGTTGTTGGTAAGCTTTGAAAAACTAACAAGTTTGCTGGTGACCGTTGAAACTAATAAGTTTCAAGGTAGGCTCGTGAAAACTAGAAGTGTGCTGGGAGCACAATCTTTATGCCCCCTGAAGCTGGAATCCAGAATAGTGTTGGGAACACTGTTTATGCCCTCTGAAGCTAGAATCCAGAAGAGTGCTGGGAATACTTTTGTGTTTCCATTATATGGGATAGAGTGGAACCCAAGGCACAATGAGTGTGTGCTCTTAGAAGAGTGGATGTAGATATGGGGTTCCCGGACCACTATAAAAATTTTTGTGTGCATTGTCTGTCAGATTACTTTACTTTGCATGTCCCTGCTATATCATTTCATCTCACAAACTATTGCACACACAATTACCTATCTACAATAAGTATAGCTAAGAGAAGTTGAATATAGAAGTGAAGCAAACACTTTGACTGAACAAATATATATGAAAATCATATATGTATTGCATCACTAATTCTCTTTAGCTCATTAATTTTTATTTGGCCATAATTTTTATATGCTTAATTCACCCCTCCCATTTTTGAGTTATCTATTACATAGGACCAATAGTTCTCCTTAAGCATCTATAGGAATTGGGTGAGTACTAGGCTCTCTTTAGTGGTGGTAGGTTGTGGTGGAGTAAGATGCTCTACGAAGGTGAATTTGGGCTCGAGTACTCGGGAATATGGTGATGGTGTAGAGTTAGATGCGGGGGCTAGATGCAAGACAAGAGAGGTATGCATGGGATTAGGAGATGTGAGTTGATGAATGCTAAAATTTGAAAGAAGAAGATCAAGCTTCTTCTCTATGCAAGCTT